>JADZMA010000077.1:0-79067 GCA_020796225.1 Arion vulgaris
TTGCCCCCTTTTTCTTCCAACCTCTTGATGCATACAAGTGTATCTTGAATCTGGAACTGGTAATTTGAATTATCCAGCTGTCAAATAGTATAGAGAAATAGTGACGAGTTAATATGATATGATATTGTTTAATTTAAAACCCCCGATGGAATCAAGAATGTTTCAATTGATTCCAGTTAGATTCTTCATCTAAACTGTTGTTTTTTTCACAATACACAAATACAGTGTAAAATGGTAGCCCAGTTATAAGTTCGTTATGATATGATATGTTGTTTTGTATTAGAGTCTCCGAAGGATGTTTTTTAAACCCTTTAACCTACCTGCTCTTCTCTCAACTGTTTGTCTATGCGTTTAGGGCCTACCAAAAATGTGCAGCGTATACACGTTCTTGGCAAGATCAAACATATCACAAAGAGTGATTAAAATTGTCGTAAGTTCTTTACGTTCTTTACGAACCAAAGAAAAGAACAATATTGTTTGGGAATGTGGAAGAATACATATATAAATAGTAATACTTTTTTTTATTCGAATATAGAACAACAGCACCAGCTTGGTGATGTGACAAAAGTAACCAACATGAAGAAATATAAATAAACCAAACTAGAACAAATAATGCATATAAATAACATTCAGAAACAAACCTTTTCAGATTAGACTCTGTCCACGCATTAGTTATAGTTCATGTTCATAGTTCATAAGCACGGTTCCAACTTTACTGCAACGGGTCACCCATAATTGCTCCGTTCCTGTGCCAATGAATATCACACGAAATGCTAACACCTGTGAAACTTTTCCCGGGTGTGAACTAATTCCAGAATGAAAAAACCGCGTACCGCCACAAAAGCAACCTTCACCGCATAAAATGCATATGGCCGTCGCGAATGTAGCAACACAAAACTGTTCATCACTTGAATTGCACTTCTTGTCAAAGGAACATCAAGCACGACAAAATCCAGCTTTCTGCACTCCAATATAACTCATCTGGCAGATTGAGCTTTTCGTCCTAACCGCTGTCCGCCTTTTTCTGAATACACAAACAAACCCCGGTTGACAAGCAAAAAGCATTCCATGTAACAGTCACAGCTCACAGCGTTGCTCAAGCACTAACTCAGTAGCTCGGGAAACGAAACCGGAAAATACCCGACCAAACATGGCGGAAATGCGCTAAAAGTCGCTCAGAATCAAACCGTTTTTACTCTGAACGGCCCCCCGCCGTTTATTTAGGTTTCATGATCCTCGCCTAAGAGCATGCCTACACTATGCGCCTTTTCTGACTATATGAAATTGTTCCGGATTAGGAACATTCTCAGCCGTAAGGAGCACATGGGCTTGTCACACGAACGATCAGTTGTATTCTGTTTATTGGGCCGCTATTTGATCTGAGCCATGGTGTTTGGACATCATCTTACTCGTGAGAGACGATTGCGTCCGAAAAAGGGGGCCTTTTGCCAATGTTTGGGTTTGTACCAGTAAAACTTTTACATTATTGGCCTTGTTTTTAGCCACGGGGAGGGTGTTCCAAATTAGGGAAAGATCTCAACCTTTTCTAGACGAATATCGGCAAATTACAATTTGCAAAAAATTTACTCTGCATTTGCCCCGGGCCCGGAAAACTGAATTGGGGCTGCTTACAAATAATCCAGAGTGTTGTTTCATTCGCACTACAATGCAACAAATTTGGCGCTCGCCAACATCACCCACCCAGTACTTCCGGGGAAGGCAGTTTTTCCCGGCACTAAAGCGTAATTTTCCCGTTTTGACTCGTTCAACAGTATCGTATCCTGTTGTTCCAGAAACAGTTTCTTACATACAAGAACGCAACTTTAGGATTTAAAACTCAACAAGCCTTACCCAACAGATGTTTCTGCGCTTGGCCTCATATAGGTATTACTTTAATCTTCCTTATATAGTGACGACACGTTGCATCGTTATCATGGATTCTTGCCGGGGTTTGCAATTATAGGGCGACCATCGAGTAGTGCGGCCAAGGTTACAGTAATGTTTGATGTTATTTCATCCAGTGCATTTTCCATTAACAGTTGCGTGAAACAGAGGTGTGTGCTTGCACCCACACACTTTGGGATATTTTCCTTGCTTTTTATATGCTTTCAGATCAGCCGAAGAAGGTATGTTTCTCCATACAAGATCAAATGAAAACAATTTGTAGGGGTCCCAAAATATTAACAACATTTTTCTTTAATGAATTCATGACTATTTTCACATCCAGTCTTGCTCTGATTCTGAATTTCTAATTTTGAATTTTGTCTCTTATTGTCACTCCTGCAGCTCTTATAAGACAATTCATCTCCTTCGATATGATTTTCAGCTAATTACCTGCTTTATTGGGTCATGTTTGGCACCGGGAACTTAGCCTGGCCCGAAATCGTTCTTCTAAGATTTGTTTAATTTTTTGCGGGATCTCTTGCAATAACTAAAGTTAAAGTTAATTGCATATCCTTTACATGACTTTGCGAATCAACCCCCCTTTGTAACGCTGTTTGGATTTTCTAGGCATTATTACGTTCAGTAGTTTGTCATTGCTTTATGAACGGGTGGCGCCATCGTTCTTTTGTTAAATCCACGCGAAACAATTTGCAACCAAACTGTCCGCAGCGAGATTCGAACTCAGAACATCGAGGTTGATAGACCAAGTTACTAACCCCTAGTCCACAGACGCCACCTAGCAATATCTACTCGCCCCATATTGTCATAGAGAGAGAGAGAGAGAGAGAGAGAGAGGTTAGACAGTGATGTGTTTTGCCTCCCTGAAGATACTTTGATATGAACGAGCAACAAGAAAAACTTTAAGAACTCCCTTTAGCAAGTAAGAACAAAGTTACAATATCGCCTGGATATTAATATTGAGAAAAAAGAAAGCAACTGTAATAAAAAAAACAAGTCAGACAAAAACGATAAACGTAATGTTAAAAGAAGAAAAACTGGATAATGTATTGTTATATATTTGTTGAACATTTCATAAGAAGACAACACAAAAATGAAATTCAGAACAAAATAGCTATAGCAAAGAATATAGTTAACAACTTGAAAAGTGTATTAGAATCTATACAAATAACAAATACATAAAAAATAAGTTTTGTCAAGCGCTAGATATAAAAAGTGACAACACAATGGCAGGTAGGTTAAAAATCAATAACTAAAAACACTGCATGAGCTGGTACCTGAAAAAAACATAAGTAATAGCAAATAAAGGTATTCTTTGTCGTATTTTTAAGGCCGAAAAGATCAAAATGTCTTTCCCGTAACATCAAGCTTAGAATATACAAAACTGTCATCATTATCAAATACAATTTTGTTTAATGTTGAAAGTTAACAATTGGGAAGAATAGACTATTAGAAGAACAGAAATGGATGAAGGGGAGTATATTTGCAGCACTGACCTCGAAGTCAAAAAAATCTGAAGAAATAAGAACAACAAAGAGCAAATTGGTAACTAGCAACCAATCAATAACTACAAACTAATAACTGGTACCTAGCAACCAATCAATAACTACAAACTAATAACTGGTCCCTGAGCAACCAATCAATAACTACAAACTAATAACTGGTAACTAGCAACCAATCAATAACTACAAACTAATAACGGTACCAGCAACCAATCATAACTACAAACTAATAACTGGTACTAGCAACCAATCAATAACTAAAAACTAATAACTGGTACCTAGCCACAATTGATAACTTCTTCTTTTCCACCATTTACTTCATTAGAAGTGTGGGTGAAACGTAGTGATCTTGTGTGCTTTTTTAAAAACACTTTGTAGCGATATTCATGTTCGTAAGGCTGTTCTTGATGCCGTCGCTCCATCTTTTGCGTGGTCTTCCTATTGCCTTGTACTCATTATACTTTTTCTGTGTGGCTCTCTGTCGTAGGCGATACCAGGGCATTCTGGTCAGGTGTCCAAACCATTTAATCTGGGTTTTTTTTTATGAATTGCATGATTGGTTTCACATCCAGTCTCCTTCTGATTTCTTCATTTCTAATTTTGTCTCTTATTGTCACACTCTTCTAAGACACCTCATCTCTGTCGTTATGATTTTCCGCTCATTAGCTACTGTTATTGGCCATGTTTGACACTGGTAACATAGTATTGGCCAGAAAATCGTTCTTATGAGATTTGATTTAATTGTTAAGGGATCTTTTTGTGTGACAACAGTGTTGTTAACTGCCCAGTACTTGGTTAGCTTTTGTCAACGATTGCTTTTGATAACTACTAACCAATAACTGGTAAATAGCCACAAATCGATAACTACTAACCAATAGCAATCAATAACTTCTAATTATACAACAACAACAAAAAATCAATAAAATCAACAACAATCAAACATAACAATAAGGTTCAACTGTGAAAATTACCAAAATTAATAAATATATGCAAACCTAACGGAATAAATAAAAATATCGCTCTAAGACTATTTTGATATTGTATAACTGAGGGGCATAACATTTCTGTCAACAAATATATTTTAAAATTACCTTTTTGTGGGAAAAATTTAATAGACACTTCACTAAAACAAAGTTGACTTGTTTACTGTAAGTCTGCTAAAGTTGTATTCAAGGGAAACAACAAATTTTCTATCCTTTATGTCTTCACATATCGTGTATGAACGAGAGATCATAACTATGCAATGATGTAGGCACACTATGAATGCATGCGCACAGTGTAATACCTAAAGCCACTCCTACATCACTGAACCAGACGAATTGACTTTCTAGATTACAACTCACACTTCTGTGTATGTAGCATGATAATTAACGAAAAGTCATTTAATGTACTGTGTTAGTTCACGTTTCAGCAGCAAGTCAGAGAGTGGAAGAATGAAGAGATAAATGTAAGTTCCGAGAAAATGAAAATACGTGAAAAAATGAAGAGGACAGAAAAATATGCAGATAACAACGGGCAACAAAAAATACTCTAAAAGTAATACAAAATTAATAAAAGTGAAAGAGATTATCTGAGAACGTGAAATGTTATACAAGTTAAGAAATTAAAAACATGACAATTATAGACACATGTTTTGTAGAATGAAGCAGATATGAACTTAAATTTACAACATAGAATAAAAAAAATCTAAAACAAACACTAACGTGTCTTACTTGCCAGAATATGATGTGTATGTTTAACACATTTTAAACAAATTCTGAAGAACTTTGAAGATGTCACAGTTTTGCTCAGAACAAGCTATTGAATATTAATGTTATTCTCTCATTTCATCTCTTATAGCAGAAGTTTTCAAAAAAAAAGCAGCTGTTCTTCTACTTTAATCTTGTCAGGTATTTTCATGTCTTCACGATAACGATGATTTTTTTTCCAGATAGCCTTTCCATTTCATTTTAAAGCCTATTTCTCTGATGTCGGTGCAAAATGCAAGCTATAATCCATATATTAGATGATCATTTTTCGTATAACAGTGACCCAACCAGAACAACGCTTGTATTTTTTAATTAACAGAAACAAAACATATTGTCACACTTTGACCACATGTTGTAAAAGACATTGTTGTTGACGATCTTCTTCTTCCCCATTACTTCTTTATAGAAGTGTTGGGGGTGAAACGTAGTGATCTTTGTGTGTGCTTTTTTAAGGCACTTTGTGAGCTGATATTCATGTTCGTAAGGCTGTTCTTATGCCTCCTCCATCTTTGCGTGTCTTCCTTGCCTTGTACTCATTATACTTTTTTGTGTGGCCTGTCTAGGCGATACCAGGGCATTCTGGTCAGGGGTCAAACCATTTAATCTGTTGTTCTTTTATGAATTGCATAACTGGTTTCACATCCAGTCTCCTTCTAATTTCTTCATTTCTAATTTTGTCTCTTATTGTCACACCTTTCAGCTCTTCTAAGACACCTCATCTCTGTCGTTATGATTTCCGCTCATTAGCTGATGTTATTGGCCATGTTTGACACTGGTAACATAGTATTGGCCAGAAAATCGTTCTTGAGATTTGATTTGGTTGTTAGCGGTTTTCCTTTATGTGACAAAAAAGCTGTTAACTGTTCCAGTACTTGGTTATTTTTTGTGCAACGATTCCCCACGATGAACTGTTTAAAAAACGTTTAGTGTATACTTTGAAATTACTTATTCAAAAATATTTCATGTTCTTGAAAATATATTTATAAAATCTCACTCTTCATCGTGCAGTGTATTTCACTAATATAAAAGTGCAAAGAATGTCAAACCAGCATGTGATGTACATATCACCCATTTTGTTCTACTTTGTTCATTTTATTTATTTTAAGTTGAAGACAAGCTTATGTGAAGAACATTTTTTCCCTTTTAAAAGCGCATTTAGTATCTTTCAATAGCTTACCTTAATAGTTTTCAAAAGCGTACACTAAAAAATTTTAACTAACATACACTTTTAGTCCGTTCAACAACTCGCCACAGTCAGTGCGAATTGTAGCAAAACCATCGATTTTGCTACAATTCGAGGGGGAAACTACTCTGGCGTGGGCAGGGTGCAGACTTAGTTACGTTGGGTGAGATCCGCCTTCAACAGACGAGTGGAATATCAGAGTGACTATTAATGCCCTCGCTCTTGGCCGATAGGAAACGCTGAATGGATAACCATAAAGGGATGAGGGGTGCATCCAGAGAAGAGACCTGGGCCCGCGTGGAGCAAAACGTATGCCCGAGATGAGTTTCATGTGGTCCCTAGGGTTAAATTCGCAGCCCCGGGTGGGGGGCCGAGTTGAGCCCAGTGTCCGGATAGTCTGATGCTGGTAAATGTGAGCACGGTGAGAACTGATAAAATGTTGAGGTAAGCACCAGGATAGAGCGAGTACGCATGCCGACATAACACGGGTGTGCCCACCGGTGGGTAGAGGGCATGGCGCTGATGGTGAGGAGCGTGGCAGGCGTAGTGGTGAGCGGAGCAAAAAAAGGTGCAGAAAAACTGGAAAGCCCAGCAGAGACTTGAATCCATTCAGCGTTTTCGCTCGCAGCGAACTACTACTGCCTTGTGGTCAGATTGGGGACAATCAAAAGCTAGTGGAGCAAACCATACCAATACGGGACGGAAGGAAAACCAAGTAGTCCACAAAAGACCAGCAACATGGGCAGATGACGTTCAACAGCCCGAGAGGTAGGTCGCCCAAGTATCGTTACCTTAAAAGAAAATAGCAGCCTGCTGCCTTGCAGTTTGGCTGGGGACAGTCAAAGGCTGACGGAGAGCAAACCAAGTAAACACTGGTTGAAATCGGACACGTCGCCACAGGACAAGCACAAGAGCTTCAAATGGTAATGAAGAATGTGACGTAAAACACGTTCTTGGCAAAGGCTGTTTATATATCACAATAAGAATGATAAAAATGGTAGAAAAAGAACGATCCAGAGAGAGAGAGAGAGAGAGGGAGATGTTCCCCTTTGCGGAAAGGCGTATAGTATTAATAACATTTTGCATTGTAATTTCAAACTCATTAGAAATGTTATATCAATGTCTGTTTGGGAAGTCATCAATATGAACCAATAGCCTCACACTAATTTCGGTATACGCCTTTAACTAAAAGTCCGTGTCGCACTTATGACGTCATTTAATTACCATTTTTCAAGCCCGAGTTGATTTGGTGCGGAAAATGCAAGAATTTTTTAAAAAAACACGGATTTCGTTCTAAATGTTGCTAATTTTGTCATTAATGTAATAAGTGTCTGTAAACATTAGTTTTCCTAACATGCCAAGGGGCGTTTAAATATATAGCACAAAGAAGGAAACTTCTAGATGGTATGACTGTTCGAATGGCAAAAATATTTTGTAGCGTCGGGAACATGTGTAGTTCACATACAAGTTTTCAAGTTATTTAATCAAATGGTTACAAAGATACACATTTTTTCTGTGGGCATGACAAGTTGAACGGACTATAATAGTTTTCGCAAGCGCACACTTAATAGTTTTCAATAGTGTATACTTAATAGTTTTCAATAGGTACATTAATAGTTTTCAAAAGTGTACACTTAATAGTTTTAAAAAGTGTACACTTTGTAGTATGCTCTAGCGTACGCTTTATAGTTTCACAGTGTACACTTAGAAATGTTCAATAGTGTACATAATTAGTTTTCAATAGCAAACCTTAATAATGGCCAAGTAAAAGTAAAATAAGTAAAGGAACCTTCTACCTTCTTGTATATAGGGCAATACAGTGTTAGGTCTGTATTATTCATTGACCGTCGGCACACGATGGGTGATGGGCCCCTTTACTTTCCCAGAGCATGTCTGTTACCCAGTTGAGGCTGGGTCGATCACTGTTTTTTTTCCGGACTCTCGTACTTACTGTTTCGTACTCATTGGAGTTTGGGCGTATTTTTTCGGGCTTCGGCCAGGAAATTTTGTATTGTTCAGGATTTCCAGTCTCGCATTGCGGGGACCACTGTTTTGTTTGTGGGCGTTCGTACTCTGCTATCTCGCAATTACCCCGAATTCGAGCCCCGGCAACCACATGGGCGTCACTTTGAAAAGTCATCTTTGACTATCTGACTAGTTTTCACTTACTTTACAATAGATCAGAACAAAGATGATTAAAGCCATCTTTGACTATTGAACTAGTTTTCACTTACTTTACAATAGATCAGAACAAAATGATTAAAGCCATCTTTGACTATTGAACTAGTTTTCACTTACTTTACTTAATGGGATCAGAACAAAGATGATTAAAGCATCTTTGACTATCTGACTAGTTTTCATTACTTTAACTTAATAGATCAGCACAGATGAATAAAAGCATCTTTGACTATCGGAACTAGTTTTCACTAACTTTAAACTAATAGATCAGAACAAAGATGATTAAAGCCCTCTTGACTATCGAACTAGTTTTCACACTTTAACTTAATAGATCAGAACAAAGATGATTAAAGCCATCTTTGACTATCTGACTAGTTTTCACTTACTTTAACTTAATAGATCAGAACACAGATGAATAAAGCCATCTTTGACTATCGAACTAGTTTTCACTAACTTTAACTTAATAGACCCAGAACAAAGATGATTAAAGCCATCTTTGACTATCGAACTAGTTTTCACTTACTTTAACTTAATAGATCAGAAAACAGATGATTAAAGCCATCTTTGACTATCGAACTAGTTTCACTTCTTTTAACTTAAAGATCAGAACAAAGATGATTAAAGCCATCTTTGACTATCGGACTAGTTTTCACTAACTTAAACTTAATAGATCAGAACAAAGATGAATAAAGTTGAGTGATTTCTACTGCATAAACCTCCATGTTCTGTAAGCTGATAAAAAAGAAGAAGACAAAGACATTCACAAATCGTTATTAGCTTTCCTCCTTTACCCTACAGAAGTACAATGAAACAAAGAAGACAAAGCACACACACACATATACCCAACCATAAAATATACAAACTGGGCTTATTGTTCACATCTTTCTCAGTTTCCCAACAGAACACATTGAATTCAATAAACAAGAATGTTTTCCATCAAAGATGGATTTTTGTTTTATAATCATATCAACATAACAACACAAGTATTACAAATATTTGAGCTGGGTTTAGTCGAAAGATGTATTCAGTGTCCATTCACAAAACAGATCTTGATTTCGCGTCATGTCAGAATACATTTGTTCTATCATGATGTATTTCAGCACCAATCAGACACTTTAAAGTAAAAACACGGGGGGTTTTTTAGAAAGGGGAACATGTCATCAGTAGCATGTTCCATTCCTGCTGCGTGACGATCATTGATCTCCTTATCATTTGATATTAATTAGACGATCATTAATCTCCTCCATCATCTCCCCGAATATAGAAACGATTTTTCCCATTATCGGGCCTGAATATAGAAACGATCATTGTCTTCCATCATTTGATTTTGTAAGCGATTTAATTTCCCCCATCACCCCACCTGAATAAAAAGCGATCATTATCTCCATCGTTTATATTAATATGACGATCTTAATCCCCCCATCATCTGCTTAATATGTTTGATTTAATCTCCTCCATTATCTGCCCTGAATATAGGCGATCAGTGATCTGCTCCATCTGACCTGAATAGTATGTTTTGATCTCCTCCATCATCTGACCTGAATAACACTCTCATTTTCGATTTTATATGTTCCTGGACTTAAAAAATGCATTTTTATCTTTTCCCCTTTTTGTCTTCCTCTGCTTCTCTCTTCGGCATCCTTTAAATTTTTCGATTGTCACTACATTTCTAAAAACCCCTATTCTCTGTCTTTAAAAAAAAAATTATGTTTCTTTGTTTCTGCTGTATTGATCGTTCAATGAGCTTTGTGCTCTTTCAGGCATCAACATTATCAAACTCACCAAAATCTTAATATAATATATCAGTCAATAAAAAAATAACTACAATTTTTCCCTCTGTATATGATAATATAAAACAATATATAGAAAAATAAATGTACTTAAAAGATATAATAAATTAATAAACTAATAATTTATGAAAAAATTGTTTTTTGTTGGAACGTCTTTTATCCCCATCTCTCCTGAAAAATATTGTCTTTAGCATTTTTCCCGTCTCTTCCAAAATTGTTCGAGTTTTTTTTTTGATGTCCCCCCACCAGTTTTTGGGCGCCCCCCCTGTCTCCGGGAAACCATCCTTCCATTATCATTTTTCAAACCTTTACATTTAAAAAAAAAATATTTCATATTCCCGGAACAGATGTTTTAAGTCATTCCAGTAAGAGGTCTTGTGGGATTTTTTTGTTTTATCTATTCTTTTCCCATCATGTCAAAGAACTTTCTGTAACAACGCAATAGCTTAAATTGTTTTCCCTTAATATTTGTGTTATGGCCCAGTTACCCCATATGTTCCCAAAAAGGAAAAAGGCATGTTCTCAAAGTCTTTTTTTTCTTTCTTTCTTTTGTGTCGTGCCCCTTAGTATCTTCACCCAACCCTCTGGAAAGTCATGGTTGTTTTCTTCAATTTCTTTTTACAATCCCCATTTTTGATTGTTTGTTTTTATATTATAGATTTTAAAATATTGACTTTCCCTTCTTATTACGAGGGTTTGGGATTGAGATTTTTTTTCGTGGACATAATGTTTTTTTTAGTTTTTTGTATTGAAAAAAAAAATAAAAATTCAATATTATTTAGAATGTGGAAGAATTTTTTTTATATATATATATATATAAAACAGTTCTTTTAAAATTTGTATACACATGAACAGAAACATCAACTTGCGTGATGTGCAAAGTAACCAACTGAAGAAATATAACAAACCAAATAGAACAAAAATAATATATAAAAAAATAAGGGGAAACACGTAACAAAAAAAGTACTGTAGTTTTTCAAAAAAACAAACAATGACAATACAAGAAATTTCGCCGGCCTTTATCCAAAAAAGAACCAAAAATATCGTTTTCGTAACCTTTTCAAACTTTCTTGTTTTCATTGTTTTTATTTTAAAACTAACTTTTAGTGCAAAATTTTTCCCCAGTTTTACAAAATTTTCTGGTTTCTCATAGTTTTACCAGTCATTCTAATGGTTTTTCTGCGTCATTCTAAAAGTTTTTCTGCGTCATTCTACATAGTTTTTGCAGTCATTCTTAGTTTTACTGCAGTCATTCTACATAGTTTTTGCATCATTCTCTAGTTTTTGACCCCCATCAATATTGATATAAATTTTTCCAAAACAAAAAAATACTTCAGAATAAAATCTGTCACATTGAATTTTCATACATTTGTATTTTCCAAATTTCCTCTAACACTTTTTTAACCTTTTTGTACTCATTTCGTTCCATATTAAAATTTTTAGGATATGAAACTACAGCTAAAAAAACAACAGGTACCAAATCAAATATCGGTAGCAAACAAAAAAAACGGGAAAGTCCAAGAAGAATAGCAAAAAACTAAAACCCGTGTGTTTTTTGGATATGCTGAATCATAGAGGAATAGTTAAGAAAATATTGATTGGTTTGGTACTGATGATAATTTTAAAAAAAACCTTCCATTAAAATAAACTTTCCTTCCATTTTTTTTTTAAAGTTATTTAGGGGGTGGTGAAACAAAACCCCTAACTGACTGTGTTTGCTAAGATTATTATCTGAAATCACAAAAGAATGAAACCAATATGCGGTTATTGTTGGCGCTAAAGAAATCTAGGAGGAATTGGGGTTTTAAAATTTTTTAAAACTAAATGATAAAGTTAACCTTCAAAAATTTTTTCCCCATTCTTTGTTAAATTGATCTGAAGTTTGTATTTATACGTTTTTGTACAATTTTTTATATTCAAATTGTTGAAGTTTGTTTGGCCGCTGTTCAATTTGTATATTCAATTAAATTGAATTGTGTTTTAGTACATTTGTTACAAATTTTGTATATTCAAAATTGATCTGAATTGTGATTTTTTTTTTTGTACAAAATGTTGTATATTCAAGATCTGAAAAATTTTGTATTTAGTACAACCTTTTTGTACAATTTATATTCAATTGATTAAAGGTTTTTTAAAACTTTTTTCTTTTTTATCAAAACCGGTTTATTTACATTTGGTAAAGTTTTTTTAATTTGTTGGGAAGGTTTTATTTAGTACGATTCTGTGTAAAGTTTTTTATATTTTAAATTAAATTTAAGTTGTGTTTTAGTATTTGTTAAGAGTTTTGTATATTCAAATTTATATTTTTTTTTCTTTTCAGAAAATTTTGACACTGTATTTTTTAAATTTAGTTGATCTAAAATTTTTTTGGGGTCATAAATGCAGTTTTTCTTAAATTAAATATTTACTTTTTGCAAGTGCTTTTTTTTGATTAAATATGTGACTTGTTTTGTGTGTGCAGTGTTTTTTTTGAAATTTAAAAATTGGGCTTTGGGACATTGTGTGTCAGTGTTTTCTTAGATAAAAAATGTGACTTTTAAATTTTTGGCAGTGTTTTTTTTAATTAAATATGTGACTTTTTTACATTTTTGTGCAGTGTTTTGTAGATAAAAAATGTGACTTTGGACATTGTGTGTCAGTTTTTTGATAAAAAATATATTTTAAAAATTTTGTGTCGTTTTTTAGATTAAATATGTGACTTTGTACATTGTGTATGCAGTTTTTGTAGATTAAAAATCATCTAAATGTGTAACTTGGTATGTTGTTGTGTAAAGATTTTTTTAAAGTTGAACATTTTAAAATTCATGAGAAAAAACAAGGGTGACAAGTAGACGAAAATTTTGTTGCATGGGAAAAGGTTATAAGCCCTTGTAGTAATGGGAAAACTTTTTTAAATGTACATCTTCCATTTGATTTAAACACTTTTTAAAACACACAGAACACACATTGAAAGTCACAATAAAAAAGTGATAAAAAAAACACTCATTGTCGTAATACCCCATTTGGTTTGATTTTCATTTTTTGCAAAAAAACTTTGGATAGTCACCGTCTTTGGGAAAGTATGCATCCTCGATTGAAAATGTCTGGCCTTCCATGTCAACAAAATCTTTTGATCACAGAAAAAAAGGGGGAGAAAAAAGAGAAAAAATTAAACGGAACCCAATTTTTTGCAAAAACTTATCATGTGGGATTCTTCATTCAGTCAAAAAAATAATTCCGACGAGAAAAAAAAAGAAAATGCTAAAAGCGCTTGGAAGGCCAATAAACATCGACATTTTCTGAAAAAAATCGTTGCTACAGAACGTTCCAACAAATTAAAACAAAAACCCAATTTTTATACATTGCTGTGAAGGTACCCAACGTTGTAACCCAACCAAAACCCAAAAACCCAAATTTAGGTTTCAAATCCAAATTTTGCCTTTAATATCAGTGCTGACAAATCTGAAATTTGGAATCCCGGGGTAGAATGTACAGGTTGTCTTGGGAAATTTAAAAATTTTAAAGAAACCCGGGAGATTCCCGGAATCCAATCCCCAAAGCAAAGTACAATGGAATGTTCTTTTGCTAATGTTGTTCCGTTTTAATTGATGTTTCAAAAATCTCCCCGGGGGAGACAGTTGTATTGTTGTTTCCCATGACATAAATTGATAAACTTCAAAACATTTGTTTTGGATAATTCCCTAAATTTTCTAGTTTTGCCAAAAAGAATAATCTGTAAAATTTAACATCAAAAAAAGAGTTCAGGAAAAAAGTCTGTTTTGTTTTTTGAATTTCCATTTTGAAAACTTGAATGCCCTTTTCTTTGTTAATTTATAAAATTTTCACCCAAAAAAACTGCACTCGTTATTTTTTTTGTTATTTATTTAATTCACCAAGGGGTTTGTGATCTCATAGCTATGTTGTCCGCAAAGGAAAGAAAAAAAAAAAGGGGACTTTTTTAAATTATTATTATCACATGTTTGTAAAGATAAATTAAATTTTAAACGTTGCTCTAATTTCAAAATATCCAAAAATTATGAACATCGAGACTTTATATTAGACTCAGACACAAGCAACCTAAATGTTTCAATGTCTGTGGTTGGTTTCTCCCACAGATTGTTTCATTCCCAGATAAAAAAACTCAATGTAAAGTTCTAACCAAATCAAACAAAAACGACACAGTTCCAATTTGGGGATTTGAACTTATGGTAATTTTAAACCTTGCGTTTTCTGGGTTTTACCGCAATGTTTTATTTTATGTACGATACGGGGAAATTTTTTTGGCCACACAGTGTTTTAAAAATTTCAAAATTAAAATAAAAAATAGCAGACATATTTAAAAATTTGGGGGCAAAACAATATCTCCAAATAAAGAAGAAACACACCCCCAAAAACATTCAGAAAAAAAAACATATACTCTGTCTATAATTTTACTGCTCAATTTAAAGTAAATTTACCCGTGCCCAAAACCCGGGGCCCGAAAAAAACGATAGAAGAAAACTAGTCACAACAGAATGAAGTGTCTATAGAATGCTGGGTGCGAAAAACCCGGGTTTTAAAAATAAGACATCGGGAAAAAATTAAACATCAGTACGACTTCATCAAAACAACAAATTAAACGGTTGGCCATAAGCAGTTAAAATCAGAAAATTCCCCAAAAAAATGCTGCCCCGATACAATGGGACAAAAAGGGGCCCCCAAAAAAGATGGACCTCGGAGATAACAGGGGCGACAAAAAACTATCTACAAAAACAACTGGGCCTTTGAAATTTTTCCCACCTGACCCATACAGGATTCGAGAAAAAAAGAAATTTAAGTTCCTGTCAGTAACATCAAAATCATTTAAACTTTCAAAGGAAAAAATTTAAAAATTTTATTTTAAATTAAAACCAAAGATGAAATATTATTAAAAAGTCTTCTTCTTTTTTTGGTTGTTTTTTTAAACCAATTTTTCCTTTGTATTTTTGTTTTTAGGCCTTTTGTTGACTTTGGGTTTGATGGGCTCTTCTTCTTTTTCTTCTTTCTTCCCTTAGGGCTCAGTTTCACTTTGGGCATCAATCCCAATTTTTATCTGCATGTGTTCTGAAATTTTGGGGAAGACATGAAAAGGGGATTTGAACAGGGGGGTGTGGTGGGAGGAGTTCTTTTTAGCAATGCAGCCCAGGACATTCAACAAGATTGCTGTATTTCCACATGGGGACTATTTTAAAGTGGTTGGGTTTGGTGGGATTTTGTGCGGGGTGGAATTCAGCCCAACATGTTTTTTTAACTGAAAGTTGTTTTTGATTTTTTATTTGTAGCAGATATATATTGCCCTTTGAGGTTTGGTCTATTCATCTCTGCAACATGCCCCTACCAGTCGTCCCCCCCCCTGGTTAAACAATCTTTTGGAGTTTTTTAAATCGTTTTATATTTGATATAACGGGTTTTCTTTTTGTTTTTGATGATCCCTTTTTGGAATGATCTCCTTGTCTTTTCCTGGGATATTTGGGGCCCAGACCCCAAAAAAGTTAAAAAAGGAGAAATGGGTTTGGATTTTGCCAATGACGGGATCTCCGCGGGGTGTCCTTTTTTAAAACTTGGGTAGGGAGTCATGAATATACTGCTTTATATTCTCTCCAAGTTCAAACTGTTTGGTGGACTAGTTCTGGGTCTTTTGGCTATAATCTCTGTCTCATGGGGGGATATATTAACAGGCACAGTAACTATGGTGTTCCATCTGAATTTTCAGGATACCCAGAGTTAGTTGTGGTTTTGGCTGAACCATCAGTTGGCGGATGAAAATTTGGAAAATTTTTTGTCTCTATGCCAGGTTTTTTAAAAGAACGGGTGCCTTTGTTTATATTTTTGTAAAGGGGGTATTTTGGTTACTGGTTGTTTTATGTTTAGCCATGGTGGGGGGGCATTTTGGGATCGTTCTCTTCAGTTGGGGATTTAATGCTTTGAGTTTTTCCCCAATTTCCCAGTAACGTTTTTTGCTGGTTTCCCGTTGGATTTCCATCTTCAATGTTTGTCTGTTGGATGGTTTTTTCATTCTTTTATATCCTTTCTTCTTTAAGTCCCCCTTCGTCCCCTAATATCTAGTGGTTCATTTCGTATTTACAAGAGCAGGGGGGGCGTTCTAAAATTCCCATAAAAAACTAGCCTGATTCTCCTCTGTCGGATTTGGGTTTTCTATTTTAATTTGAGAGGAAGGCAGTTGTCTTTTAGTTCTTACAACCCAAGATATAGTTGTAAGTTTTTTTTTCCCCCATTTAAAAGGTTTTTTAACCATGTTGAGTCTTTTAGATGCTTTTTTTTAAGTTTTTAAATGTGTTTTCATCCCTCAGTTGTTTTTTAGCCCCCCGGGTAAATCGGGTTTTGCTTTTTTGTCAGCAGTTCCATTCTTTTAGGAAAGGGTTCTTTGAGTTCTTTTTGGGGGGGGAAAATGTAAATACACATTTTTCTTTCTTGATTTTAAAACCCCGGGTTAATATGTGAAATTAGGAAAGGGGGTTCTATTAAGTTTCCCCGAGTTAGTACGGGGTATTTCTCAGTTCCAAGGTCATCAGAAAAAGGGCTTTCAGTGTGTTTAGAAGGTAAAGGTCATTATGAAGATGGGGAAAAGGGGGTGCATAAAGGCGGAGCCCTGTGGGCCTTCCTCTAGTTTCCCAGGACTTTTCACAAAAAGATTTCATTCCCGTTTTGGAGAAAAGCTTTTATCCCTTTTAACCCCATGGATCCCCTTTTACATCTTATCAAAAGGCCCTTTTTTTAGACTCTTCAAAGTTGGTTTAAAAGTGAAAAACGGTTGTGCTTTTTATTCGAAACATCAATTTATTTAAATTTGAAAAGTTGGTCTTTGTTCGCCCCCTTCTAAACCCTGGATTTCAAATGAAAATTTTCAACCACCCAAAAAAATTTTTAAAATTTTCTCCCTTTTCCCAAAAATGGGTAAGAGTGGGCTTTTAAAAATGGTTGTCAGTTTTCCCTTTTTTTTTGGGGTGGGGGTGATATTGGCTGATTGCCCAGCAGGCATTTTCGGGCCCCTCTCGTTCTTTTATACCGAAAAATTTTAAACCTATCTTCTTCCCCAAAAATTATTTTTTCTTAATCTTATCGGGGGTGGGGCTTTTTAGGTTTTAGTTTTTTTATTGCTTTTCCCTCTCATAACTAATCTTTTCAAAAGCACATATGTTCGCTACTGGTGCATTTTTTTTTACTTTAAAAATTTTTTCCCAAAAACTTTTCCCCTTTTTTTTTTGTCTTCTTTAATTAGCTAATTGTTTTTGAATATTTACTTTTTTGTTGCATCTAGTGGTTTCATTTTTCTTTTTATGGGGCTGGATTTTCTTTTTTTCTAGTCCTGTCAGTTTGTTTTCAGATCCCATGTGGCCATCTTTTTTAGATCAAGTTTCTGAAAGTGTCTTCCACTTCATCTTTTTCTGCTTTAATTGGGGGGGACTTTGCAGTCAAGAATTATAGTTGGTTTATTAACTCTTGGGGTTTTTTTTCAGCTTTTTGTTTTCTTCTTTCCCTCCTGCTTTTCAATCTTTTTAATTTTGGGTTATATTTTCTTGTTTTCCCTTTGGAAAAAACCCCTCCAGAAATTGTTTTTTAAATATGTTGAAGCAGTATATTTTCGGAGGTCAATTTTGTTCATCCTATGTTGGTTTGGGTTTTCAAAGCCCAGTCTCTTTATGAAATTGTTTTTCCCTTTATACAGTGAACTTTAGTTTTTGGTTAACAAAATAAGTATAAAAGGTCCTCCCCATATATCCAAGACATGATGTTTTTCATCTATACTTCAGCTGATATGTTAATCTGGTTGTATTTTTCCATGGGCTCTGGAAAGTGTTGGTTTGGGTTTTTTGGTTCCATTACCTGAGGGTTGGATGAGTTCACAGGTCTTCAATGTCTCTCCCCCCTTTTTTTGTAATCTTTGTAACCTAGGGGTGGTGTGTGGAAAAATCTCCTGCAATAGTTGTTCTGGTGTAAAAGGGGTTTTGAACGGCTGGGCAGGGTGCAGGTTGGGGGACAATATATGTTTGTACAGTTTTTCACTCCATCAAAACCCCATGGATGGTTGGGTTCTATGTTGTTGTATGGTCTGTTGTGGACTAATGCCTGCACATCATTTCTTATCAGTGTCATGAGTCCCAATCTTGCCCCCATTTGTATTAGGGGGAAACAGGTGCTCCCTTTTTAGGGGAAGATGGTTTTGAAGGGGAAATGTGGACATTACTCTTTTTTAATTCTTTCAAGCTCAATCTTTTATTCTGTAGTCCGAAATGTTTTTTCTGTAGTATATTAATGAAACCCTTTATATTTGTTTTCCCCCGGACTTCACTCCGTTGGGGTTTTTTGCCAGGGACGTCTGAACTCTATCTAAATTTGTTTTATTTCATTTTTGGGTTTTGTTGCAAAAAATTTACCCAAAAAGGGGTTTAGAATGATCTTACTTGTCTGGGTCCCTGGTAGTTTCACAGATATTGTATCAATGCGATGGATCCCCGTTCACCCCGCACAATCCCCCAGTCATGGTGCCCCGCCAGGGCTTTTTCTACTCGGGGTTTTGGGCTATTCACATGGCCTGTATCATTGCAATTTTTGGGGATCTCCCCTTTTACTTTCCCCTTACAAGGGCCGTTTCACCAGGTTTAAGCTTACACCCATTCATAAGACTTTCCCCCTTGTGCAACTAGGGGAAGGGAATGGGGAAAAGGGAAAGGGGGAAAAGGGAAGGGGAAAGGGGGGACGTGTGGGGTTAACGGGTTACTCCCCCACCCTTTTTTTAGCCAGTCAGCCGAGACTTTGCCCGGGTGTGGCCGGGGGGGCCAAACGAGCTAGGTGAAGTGGGATCAAAAAGGATCATGACTATCCATGGACACGACCAGGATACGGCTGTCATTTTCCGTGGGGTCAAACCCCCTACCTTCTCACTCCATCCCCCTTTGGGTGGCCCATAAACCCATGACTTCTCCCGTTTAGGATACATGCACCCGTTTTAATCAAACCTCCATAGTCGCCTTTACGACATGCGTAGCAGGTAACAGTGGTTCTATTCTTGCACCCAATTTGGGGCCCTGATAACCACTCGGGCGTTACATAAGTCTATGATAACCTTCTTAAGACAATTTTTAAATTTCCCAACAAGAATCAAAATAGTGAGAATGGGAAAACAAGAAATGTAACACATGTATAATTTGTTTAAATCATCATTAATTATCACTATCATGAATGTTAATAAATTACAATTGTTAGGACATATCGAAATAATGGCATAGAACAGATATAGACTAAGTGACTAACAAACATGAAGAGATAACATTGAAGTAGATCAGAAATATAGAGTCAACAAATAGAACAACATTTTAGAAAAAAGGTGAATAAAGGAGGGTGATTTCTGCTGCAAGGAACCTCCATTTTCTAAAACTGACGAAAGGAAGACGAAAAAATTAACAAATCTTTATTGGTTTTTCATTTGCACACACTGATTGCAATGAAACAAAGAAGAAAAGCACACACACACACACATCCAACATGCACACATCCAACGCATACATATACCAACTCGTCTTATTGCTCACATCTTTCACAGATTCCAACAGAACACATTGAATTCAATAAAACAAGAATGTTTTCCATCAAAGATGGATTGATGTTTTATAATCATATGCAACAACAACACAAGTATTACATAAATATTTGAGCTGGATTAGTCGTAAGATGTATTCAGTGTCCATTCACAAACAGATCTTGATTTCTCTCATGTGCATACATTTGTTCTATCATGATCTACTTGATGTACCGACACCAGAGCACATTATCAGTAGAAACTGCAATGGATTTCAGTTTTTATAAAAAAAAGAAAACATTTATTAGCATGTTCCATTTCTGAATGCGTAAACGATCTTCTCCATCATCAGACTGAATCGTAGACGATCAATGATCGACATCATCAGACCTGAATACGAAGACGATTATTGATCTCTTCCATCGTCAGCCTGAATATGAGGCGATCATTAATCCTCTCCAACATTGACCAAATATACAGACGATCATTGATGTCCTCCATCATCGACCTGAATAACAGTCTCAGATTGGATGTTGCATTTTCCCTTTCCTATCCAAAATTCTTCTTTTTCTCCTTCTGTCTTCCCCAACAGTCCCATGCCTCGTCCCCCATTACAATTATCGGGTTTTCATATATCTTCTAAACCTCATAATCTCGTGTCGTTTCGAAAATAATTAATTTCTTTTTTTATGCTGGTATAGATCGTTCCCCGTGCCTTGAACTTTCAGAACATAAACATTAGTAAACGATAATTAATATAATATATTATATAAACAGTAAATAAAAGATAACTACAATGTTTACATCACACCTGTATATGATAATATAAAACAATATATAGAAATATAAAACTATACTACAATGTTGACATCACACCTATATACCATAATTTGAAACATATATAAAGTATAAACTATACTATAATATATAATAGAAATATAATAAACTAATAATTCATGAATCAAGTAGTAGTTCCTTGTTGGAATGACGTTTTCATCACATCCCTCTGAAAACTATGTGTCTTTAGCATGTCTTCCAGCGTCATGGTCAAGGTTTCTTTGATTGTTGTCACCTTAGTTTTGGTCGTCCCCTGCCTCGTACCCCAGAAAAAGAAGCCTTCCATTATCTTTATTTCCAAACCACTCTGACGTTTAACGAGGAAAACAATATTTCATATTCCGGAACATGATGTTATTTATGAGCCAATGCTCCTAGATAAGCAGGTCTTGTAGGATGTTTTTGTTTTATCTCTTCTCTGTCCATCATGTCCTAAGAACTTTTCTGTAACAACTTGTTTCCATATCTTCAATTGTGTACCTTAATATTTGTGTTATGGTCCACGATTCACATCCATACGTTGTCACAAAGAATATGCATGTTCTCAGAAGTCTTAATTTCATTTCTTTCATTGCGTGTGTAGTGTCATAGTTTCTTCATGCTGACCACCTCTGAAAGTCATGCTAGTCTTCTTAACTGTTCTACAATTTACATTGCTTTTGATTATTTGCAAAGATATGTCAATGTCTTCTGATGGTAATGTTTGGTTGAGATTTTGCTTGTCGATCACATAATGTTAGTTTTAGTTTTTATTCCTAAAACAATAATTAGATCATATTATTTGGAATATACAGTTTTATTGTAAAATGTTATATATATATATATATATGTAAGAAACATCAACTTGTGTAATGTGGAAAAAGTATACTACAGAACATACAAACAAACCAATTAGAACAAATAATGCATGTAAATAGCACCCAGAAACGCAGAGAATCACTTCAGATTATTGTCTACTCATGGAATCAGTTCACACTGTCTAATGTATAATACTAATACCTCTCTAACACGCTATCTAGTCTACTCATGGAATCGTTCACACCGTCTGTCATGTATAATACTAATACTCTACTAACGCTATCTAGTCTACTCATGGAATCGTTCACACCGTCTGTCATGTATAATACTAATACTCTCTACTAACACGCTATCTAACCATTTCATAACTTCGTCCCTCCATTGTTTGTTTAAGATGATTTATGGATGGTGGAAATACAACTCTGACTAGATTTCAAGAATACCATGTCAAATGTGGTATAGCTAATCAATAGCATTATACTAAACATCAAAAGAATATAAATCAACACAGAACCAGTGTTGTTAGTTGCACACTTGAGAGACATACTGAAAAGGGAAGGAACCTGAGTAATTGTTTCGATCTGCAGTGATGGTGATTCGACAGCTAAACTAAAATAAACTTTCCTTCCATTTATTTGGGGAAGTTGTGTCGTTGGGTTGAAGTTGGAGTGAAGTTGGCATAAAGTTGACTTGATTTGAAATGTATTCATTAAAAAAAATTGTATATGTCAAATTATGTACAATGTCTATACTTGTCCAGAAAGAAAAATCTGTAGAATTAACATCATACAAAGAGTTCATGAAGAAAAGTCTGGTTCGTCTTGACAGTCTTCATTTCTAGTACTGGCTGGATGTTCTTTCTTTGATAACTTTCTCAATTCAAGTTGAAATGAAGTTTTATTTTCAGAAAATTATGTACTGTGTTTCTAGAATGAAGTTGGTCTAAAGTTGTGTCTTTGACACGTTGTGTATGCAGTGATCTCTTAGATTGAAGATGTAACATTGGCACATTGTGTGTATGCAGTGCTCTCTTAGATTGAAGATGTAACATTGGCACATTGTGTTATGCATAGCTCTCTTAGATTGAAGATGTAACTTTGGACATTGTGTGTGTGCAGGATCTCTTAAATTGAGATGTAACATTGACACATTATGTATGCAGTGATCTCTTAGATTGAAGATGTAAATTTGGTATTAGTATCAGATCTCTAGATTGAAGATGTAACTTTGGCACATTATGTATGCAGTGATCTCTTAAAATGAAAATGTAACTTTGGCACGTTATGTATGCAGTGATCTCTTAGAATGAAAATGTAACTTTGGCACATTATGTGTATGCAGTGATCTCTTAGATTGAAGATGTAACTTTGGCACATTATGTATGCATTGATCTCTTAAAATGAAAATGTAACTTTGGCACGTTGTGTATGCAGTGATCTCTTAGATTGAAGATGTAACATTGGCACATTTGTGTATGCATGATCTCTTAGATTGAAGATGTAACTTTGACACATTATGTATGCAGTGATCTCTTAGATTGAAGATGTAACTTTGACACGTTATGTATGCATTGATCTCTTAGATTGAAGATGTAACTTTGACACGTTATGTATGCATTGATCTCTTAGATTGAAGATGTAACTTTGACACGTTATGTATGCAGTGATCTCTTAGATTGAAGATGTAACTTTGACACTTATGTATGCATTGATCTCTTAGATTGAAGATGTAACTTGACACTTATGTATGCATTGATCTCTAGATTGAAGATGTAACATTGGCACATTGTGTGTATGCAGTGATCTCTTAGATTGAAGATGTAACATTGGCACGTTATGTATGCATTGATCTCTAAAATGAAATGCTAACTTTGGCACTTGTATAGTCAGTTGTCTCTTAGATTGAAATGTAACTTTGGCACTTGTGTATGCAGTATCTCTTAGATTGAAGATGACTTGCATTATGTATGCAGTGATCTCTTGAGATTGAAGATGTAACTTTGGCACATTGTGTATGCAGTGCTCTCTTAGATTGAAGATGTAACTTTGGCACATTGTGTGTATGCTGACTCTTAGATTGAAGATGTAACTTTGACACATTATGTATGCATTGATCTCTTAGATTGAAGATGTAACTTTGACACGTTATGTATGCATTGATCTCTTAGATTGAAGATGTAACTTTGACACGTTATGTATGCATGATTCTTAGATTGAAGATGTAACATTGGCACATTGTGTGTATGCAGTGATCTCTTAGATTGAAGATGTAACATTGGCACGTTATGTATCTGATCTCTTAAAATGAAAATGTAACTTTGGCACGTTGTGTATGCAGTGCTCTCTTAGATTGAAAATGTAACTTTGGCACGTTGTGTATGCAGTGATCTCTTAGATTGAAGATGTAACTTTGGCACATTATGTATGCAGTGATCTCTTAGATTGAAGATGTAACTTTGGCACATTGTGTACAGTACTCTCTTAGATTGAAGATGTAACTTTGGCACATTGTGTGTATGCAGTGATCTCTTAGATTGCAGATGTAACATGGCACGTGTGGGCAGTGTTTTGTAGAGCAAGATCTGAATTTGTTACTCTGTGTATGTGTGTGTTTGTAGAATAAATTGCATCGTTGGTACTGTGTGTGTACAATATTTTATAGATTAAATTTGAAATCAATCATTTGCTGTTTACAGTTCTTGGTAGTTTAAACAGCTGATCTAAATGTTAACTTCAGTCATGTTGTTGTGTGCAAGATTTTGTATTAAATGGTGAAACTTTAAAATTTCCATTAGCTGAGACCTAAATCTTCACAACATGTATCCATCCTCTTTATCTGAATGTGCCTAAGTGCCTTCCATATCAACAAAATCATTATGATCAACAGAAATTAAGGTAGGTAGAAGAAGAGAACAGAAGTTACGTAGAATCAATTTTTGCAAAATCTTTATCATGTGATGTGCATTCTTCATCTGCAGTGGTAATAAATAAGTATACCGACGAGAAAGGAGCAATAATTATGTAATAATAAAGCGCTAGGTAAGCACGACTCAAGGTAAACATCGACATTTTCTGAAGAAAAATCGAATTGCTACAAAACGTTCCAAACAAATTGAAACAAGAACCCATTTTGCATACATTGCAGTGAAGATGACCAACGTTCCAACCAACTTGCAACTAACAACACTAGGAATCTGAAGTTTCTGAAATACAGCATTTGTCGTCTTTAATATCAGTACGACAAATCTGAACCAGTCAATAGTTCCAGGTATAAAGAGCCGGTTGTCATGGGAAACTTCAATATAGTTAGTAACGCGAACAGATTACCAGGAATGCCAATACTTACAGCAAAGTACAATGCGAAGTGTCCAATTGCTAATGTTATGTCACAGATTGATACAGTGTTTCGTCCCCAGGGATACAGTTAAATTGTTATATTCATTAATTGAAATTGATTAACTTTAAAACATTTGTAATGCGAGTTCAAATTATCAAATTATGTGCAATGTCCATACTTGTTCAGAAATTTGAGTCTGTAGAATTATCCTCATATAAAGAGTCCATAAAGAAAGTATGGTTCGTCTTGACAGTTTTCATTTCTAGTAATATATACTTTGTTCTTTCTTTTTTTCAATTCCTCAACATTTTTACTAAAGATATACAGGTTGTGTTGTTGCTATATTACGCTTTATTCACCCAGAGAGTTTGTGTACTGTAAAACACATATTGTCCACTGAGAAAAAATTTTTAATGTCTTTGTCAATTAGCAATATCACATATTTAGTCAAGATAAATACATTTAATCGTTGCTCTAATTTCAAAATATCATAAATTATGAACAACAAGAATCCTATGTATTAGACTCATACATAAACAACATATAAGTTTCAAAGTATGTGGTTGGTTTATATTTACAGATTGTACATTTCCAAACAAAACATCTCAATGTCCGGAAATGGATGCCTAACTCGATATTACAAAGACTACTGCCAGATTTAGTCTCGTAAAAAAAGTTGATCTATCCCTTTATTGAAGAAATGCCTCGTCTGAACAAATGAAAATGTAATACTACTTAAATGGAAATATTTCCCAGAATAAAGTAACCATGTAACTTTAATACTGATGTAATCACTTATACACCCTGTCTGATTAGAAGAATTCACAATTTAAGACTTTGGATACTACACCGGTAGTTGTCAAGTCAAACGATACCCAGATCTACAAAGCTTCCAGTGAAACACCGTTCCTGCTTGAATTTATTCACAAATAAACAAATATATAGGCTATTAAATTGCGTAGCCACAGCGAGTACATACTTGCTTCCTCGAAAATAGATTTGATAAAACAATGATAATTGAATATCATTGATGGGCTCTGCATAGCAAAGTCGAGGACGCTCTCCGCTGGTATATTGGTGTTCTACACGGCACGTGGCTGATCTACAGCACTCGCGGTACCAAACGCATGGAAAACAACGAAAGTGTTATTTCTGTTTTAGGTACACGAGAAGGGAGGAAAAACCGAGCAGGCGCGAGAGATATGTCCTCATCACGTTCAATACTGTTTGATTGCGCCGGAGTCAGACAAAAGCGTCCCATCTTGTACAAACTTCTTTACGGTGCTGACGTAATTGCGTTACGGAAAATCAACTTAGGCAATGGTAAATTCAAGCCCTAGATTTCAAGTATTCTGAAAAATAAAACTTCTAGATCAACTATCTTTGTGTCCTTCCATGACAACGGTTCCGAGTTGAACCTATTACGTTCGGCTCAAATCCATATATCACAAAGATTGGTTTTTGGTTCAGAAGAACGAAAGAAAAGAAGTTATGTTTTGAGCAATGTTTTAAAATTTGGCATTCTATGTTCTTTGTGTTTCTATTCCACTGTCCCCAATGTCCACTGTACGTGTAACAGTTTCACTGTTATTTAGGCAGTAGAGTCGGAGGACAACCCAAAACCCCTTATTGTCTGTGTCCTTGACTTAGATTAGAATAAATCCTTGTTAACTGAGTTCAGTTCTGACCAGTTGAGTGCTCCATCTTGAGCAAGTGACTTATCCCGGGTAGGCGAGGACTCCCGTTAAGTCGGATATCTCGAGACTGGGGTAGGGCAGCTGAGTTTTGTTGGACATATGCTAGTTAGATATAGATTTATAAGACAGTAAGCACTTAGCGTTTGAGGAGAGAACACAAGAAAACTCAGAGCCCTTGAGAAGAATAGTCAACTTTGCGTTTCTTTGAGAAATATGGATAGATAATTTCTTAGTGCAAGAGGACTATAGTCTAGTTCTTGAGAATTCAGTTAGCTGTGAGAACTAGAACAGTAAGCTTAAGACAGTCGAGGAGGTAACTAACTAATTTTAACCTTTTAGCTGCAAAGGACGTATATATACGTTTTTCCATTCACTTCTAAAAAACGCATTAACACGTCTGTTGTTATCTCTCCTTTTGGGCCCAAAAGACGTGTTAACACGTTATACATTCTACTGTCACTGCTATAGGCGTACATTCACGTTTGTGACCTAGAAAGAAAAGTAGCTATTATAGCTCAGTTTGGAAAGTATGTAGCAGCGAAAGGGTTAGAGATTTGGGAGCAAAAAGGACTAACTGAAAAAACATTTGAGCGGAAAGGAGATAAAAGTTTCAATTGTGATAAATTGGTGATTTATGAACAACCAACCGACGTCTGATTGTTAAAGCCTTTTCAGCACCGAAAGAGAGAGAGAGAGAGAGAGAAAAAAACTACTTGAAGGTTAACTGGGCTAAGAACATATCTTATGTCATAAAAATAGAAAAAACCTAGCGATTTCCTGCCCATATTAGAATCCTGACGACATAGAAAGCAGAAAATACTGTTGATCATCCAGATGACAGCTGACCAGCTGACCAGACGTCAGACGACCTGATGACCAGCACCCAGACGAGTAGAAGCCGATTCCGGATACCTTCACAGTACGCAGAGACGACGTCCAAGCGTTTGTGTGAGGGTTGACAACCACTAACATTCCCTAAATTAACTGTTCACTAAAATTGAACCCAACATTCAACGAACCCTCAGAGACAGTAGCAAATCAGATCTGAGGCCACGTTTAGTCAAGGGTGTTCCAGAAGAGAGTTTTAAAACCCAAATAGCGTAGACAGAAATTCGGATGACTATATTAATTCCCTTTTGTACGACAGCTAAGGTAAAGAACAATCTTGTTTAGTTATAATATTTTTTCATGTGAACTGATTTAATCACAGTGAACTATTGGTTGTAGCTAACTTCTGCTAGATTATAGAATGAATGTGGGGAAGAATAATGCTGATATTGAGTTAATTCTTTAAGATTGATATTACATGTCACTTTGGCACTAAGATTAGGAGTTTCCTTTGTAGGTCACTTTTCCTTGAAAACATGAATTGTTGGAAGACCTAAGAAGGGTCTACATATGTTTTTCTTTGCTCTTCATGAGAGCGGTGTTATTAAATAAAATGAATATACCCCTAACAAAGTACTTAATCGTTATTGTTATGTCTCATTGTGTGAGAATTAGTTATATAATGAAGAGATAGATCCGCAGGACCTACAATTTTAGTGAGGATCTACTGTCTGAGAATTTCAACCGGCCATTCTCGATGGTCCTAAGTCTTTAAAATTCTGCACTTCTTTTTCTTCTCCTACCTCTTTCCAGGGCATTTGCACCAGTCTACGAACTGCCAATACTGTCGATACGGTATTTCATTGCAAACAATGATTCTAATTACAAAACGTGGAAAAACGAAATAGCAGACATACGTAAGTACTTGGGGACAAACATCAATCTCTCCAACATAATAAGAGAAGAAACAGTCTAAAGTACAATCAGAAAATATTACATATATCTGCTCTATAATACTGCTACAATTTAAGTGTATGTCTAGTAACATTAAAATCATAATATACAAAACTTTTGAAGGAAATATTTTTATATGGATGTGAACCTGGAGTTCCACAAGATGAAACATTATTACATAAGTCTATGATAACCTTCTTAACCCTTTCACTGCTACATACTTTCCGAAGACAGAGCTAAAAATACCCACACTTTGTTTATAGGTCATAAACGTTAATGTACGCCTATAGCAGTGACAGTATAAATGTATAACGTGTTCAGTCTTTAGCCCACAGAGGATAGATAATCACAGACGTGTTAATGCAACTTTAGCAGTGAATGGGAAAAACGTATATACACATACTTAGCAGCTAAAGGGTTAAGACAGATTTTCAATTCCAACAAGAATCAAAATAGTGGAGAGTGGGAAAACAAGAAAATGTAAACACATGTATAATTTGTTTAAATCATCATTAATTATCACTATCATGAATGTTAATAAACTACAATTGTTAGTATATATTGTAATATTGGCATAGAACAGATATAGACTAAAGTTAGTATATATTGAAATAATGGCATAGAACAGATATAGACTAAAGTAGACTAACAAAACGATGAAGAGATAACATTGAAGTAGATCTAGCAATATTAGAAGTCAACAAATAGACGAACATATTTAGAACAAGGTGAATAAAGGAGGTGATTTCTGCGGGGAACCTCAAATGTTCTACAGAACTGACAAAAGAAGACAAGAATTAAGCAAATCTTTATTGGGTTTCTTCCATTTGACTCACACTGATTGCAATAAGACAAAGAAGAAACAGACACACACCACACATCCAACACGCACACATCCAACATGCACACATCCAACATGCACATATCACACATACATATACCAACTCGTCTTGTGCTCACATCTTTCACAGATTCAACAGAACACATTGAATTCAATAAACAAGAATGTTTTCCATCAAGATGGATTGATGTTTTATAATCATATGCAACAACAACACAAGTATTACATAAATATTTGAGCTGGGATTAGTCGTAAAGATGTATTCAGTGTCTATTCACAAAACAGATCTTGATTTCGCGTCATGTCAGCATACATTTGTTCTATCATGATCTAATTGATGCACCGATACCAGAGCACATTATCAGTAGAAACCACAGGATTTTAGTGTTACAGAGATATAAGATCATCATTAGCATGTTCCATTTCTGAATGCATTAACAATCATTGATCTCCTCCATCATTTGATCTTAGTGCGTAGACGATCATTGATGTCCTCAATAATCTGACCTGAATATAGACAATCAGATCTCCTCTATCATCTGACCTAAATATGTAGATGATCATTAATTAATCTCCTCCATCATCTGACCTAAATATGTAGTTGATCATTAATTAATCTCCTCCATCATCTTACCTAAATATGTAGATGATCATTAATCTCCTCCATCATCTGACCTAAATATGTAGATGATCATTAATTAATCTCCTCCATCATCTGACCTAAATATGTAGTTGATCATTAATTAATCTCCTCATCATCTGGCTAAATATGTGATGATCATTAATTAATCTCCTCCATCATCACCATCATCCCAGAGGCCGCGGTAGCGTAGTTGTTAGTGAACTCGCTTCTCAAGGCTGGTGGTCTGGGTTCAACTCTCGCAGTTCGCGTGGAATTTTTCCCGACCGCGACGGCTCTCAGGTCGTCCCAGCCTCAACTGGGTACCAGACATGCTCTTGGATAGTAAAGGCAGCCGGCGTGATGCTGACCACATCACCCATCGTGTGCCGATGGTTAATGAAAAATACAGGCCTAACACTGTATTGACTATATACCACGAGGTATGAAAGGGTTCCTTTACTTTCTACTATCATCGACCTAAATATGTAGATGATCATTAATTAATCTCCTCCATCATCTGACCTAAATATGTAGACACTCATTAATCTCCACCATCATCTGACCTGAAAAACAGCTGTTAGTTTGGAAGTTAGTATATTTCTGTGCTGACAAAATTTCTCTCTCTCTCTCTCTCCTTCTGTCTTCCTCTGCAGTCCTAAGTCCTCGCCCATTACTATTATCAGTTGTCACTATATGTTCTAAACCTCATATTCTCATGTCATGTCCAAAAAATAATTACTTATTTTCTACTGATATTGATTGTTCTCTGTGCTTTGACCTCTATCAGAACATCAATATTAGTCAAACTACGAACAAACGATAATTAATATAAAATATCATATCAACAGTAAATAAAATATAACTACATTGTTTACATTACATCTGTGTACGATAATATGAAACAATATATAGAGATATAAAACTATACTATAATGATATATGTATATAGTTTTATTCTGTACCGTTGCATATATGAAAGACAACATTAACTTGATCGCAGTTGCAATAAAAAACCAACATGAATAATTAGCAACACATCGAAATCAAATACATAATATATCTATAATAATTAGAAAGAAATACGTATCGATTCTGAAGACGGAATAATTCCCGTCTGAATGACGAAGGCACTTAGTGGTAGAAAAGAATCCTTAACGCAAAATCAGTCAGACACAGCATATTAGGATCCATTATTACATCCGAGTTCATAGTAGGCTAACAGACAAAAACCCAGATCAGTCAAGATTAGATTCCGTCTAGTCTAAATTGTGACTTTTGGTTGCATTGAATCATCAATACCGTCTGGCATATAATGACGTGTTCCTATAACACGCTATTTAACCATTTCCTAACTGTATCCTTCTATTTGTGGCATCTTCTTCCTTGTTTATTTCCATTTACAATATTTTTTCTAATATGGTTTACATCAGTGTTTAGTTTATTTAGGTAGCATTTTCACAGAGGACGGAAAACTCGATAGAAATAGAAACAAGATGCCTAAAAGCAAATGCAGTGTCCTACCAGCTGGCCCAATTACTACAACACCCAAAGATCAAGATGGAAGTGAAAAGACAGATGATAAAAATATTTCCTACAAAATTTGTTATCAGTGCCAAACTTTGTCTCTGACAGAAAAACACCACAAAAAACTCATCACGTATGAAAGGAAATGCTTGAGAAATGCAGTGGAGATCAACGGAAAAGATAGCCTACAGAAATGAAAGGACATCAGAAGCAGATGGGCATAACATCATGTACCGATTACATTGAAAAACAAATGCAGTGGTTTTGAGCATTAATGAGAATGGAATACAAAGTGGAGAATACAGAGATCTTACTGTTAGATCTCTAACGCACTGACCACAGACCTCCAGTCCTGTCCAAATGCACAGCCAAACCAATCCCGGCAATCGACAAGTGTCCGCCATGGAAAACAAAAATGCCAGAACTAAAGGAATCAATCCCAGGCATACTGAGCAAAGGGGATCAAACAAACCTCGACAGAAAAACTGCAGCAGAAGAGCACATAGAATCAAGTACCTGAAAAGTGAGTGGACGCACGTCTGACACGGACGGATCGGCAAATAACGCAATAAGCGATGGCGGAGGAGAATAGTGCTTAAATCTCAAAGAAAGTCAGGTCAAAGCGATTGCAACTGCATACTCGAATTACTACCGAGCAGAGGCAGAGGCAATCAAAAGGCGGCGAAATGATCTTGGAAGAAGAAACACTACGCAACAAGGTCGTGATATTCACCGATGCTCTATCGGTCATCACGGCACTCAAATGCGTCGGCAAAACCGAGATGAATGAGCTCAAAGCGTCCTCGTTTGAACTAACGAGTTCACTCAAACGCACCGTCATCCAGTGGATACCGTCACACTGCAACATTAGGGAAACAAGCGGCCGACAAGCTAGCCAAAGAGGGCGGGCGACTACCCCAGACTGATCTCGAGATCAGCTATGAGGAAGTCAAAACAACCATCGGTTCGACTATCGAAGCAAATGGGCAAAGACCACTCGAGTACACAGACAGTGACGGATACTATGGTCTCTCTCGCAGTGAACAAGTCGCCATATTTCGCCTCCGTACCGGCCACAACAAGCTCAGAGCCCACATGTTCCATAAATTTAAAATTGGCACAACTAGCCTGTGCCCATGCAATATGGCAGACATGACGGCAGAACATGTCTTGCAAGACTGTCACAGCTAGCAGGTATACGAAAAGAGTACTGGCCACAACACCAGAGCTTCGAAAGCTGTACGAGGAACGGAGTCCCTAAAAACAACAGTAAAATTCATGATAGAAGTTGGTCCATCAGGCTAGGCCGGGAGCGCAAAGGAAGGAATACAATCAACCACCATTGAATGGTTGGACTCTCTAGAAAATTTTAGTTTTAGTCAAAATCATCCATTTTTCAAAGTGTTTAGTTCTAGAAAGTACAACATTCATTACTCGATCTACTATTATTATATTATTATATTTATATTATATATATAAAATGGAATGTATGTATGTTTGTTCCCTAAGATAAACTACTGAACAGATGTAGCTAAAATTTTGGGGAATGTTTGTTTTGATGTCGGATGCCCTTCACTTTTAAATGGTATGAAGCTTTTCAAAAAAATTAAAAAATAACACGCTATTTCATCGGGGTTTTAAAAATTGCCAAACTTTCCCGAAGTCACTTTCGTAATAAAACCATCTTTTCCAAATTTTACAGATATGTTTTTTATGTTTTTTTTGTGTCAATCTACCTTCATTTTTTTAAATTTTCGTGAAAATTTTTAAAGAAAATCTTTAAAAAATCGAAAAACCAAAATTTTCGATAGTTTTTCCGAATTTTAAGTATGCCCCCCGATTCGATGACGTATGATTCAAGTCAATATTTCAAACAAGCCGTTACAAGCTAAATTTTAAAAATCCCAACCCAGGTTTGTTTTAATCTGATCATAGATACAATCTTTTTAAGTTATCCCCTTTCAAATTTTGGCTATTTGAAAAACTCTATATTCTTTAAAACCCAAAAAAAAACACACCCGGGGAAAACTTCTTTTGAAAATTTTGAACTTTTTCATAAAGGGAAGAGGGTTTTTTTCCATCAAATTTACCTGATTACAATGTCGTTATATGTATGAATATTACCCAATTTGATTACACACAAAAAAGGGTTACCTTTTTATTATTTTGTAAAAAATCAACCATTACCGCTATGCGTCTGCAATTTAAATTAGACAACCATTTCCAATAGGTGGGGGGATGTTTGACAAAATTTATACATTTAACTTTTTTTTAAAACATATTACCCTTTCCCCTTGCATTTTTGTTAAATTAGTAGATTCATTTCCAAAAAATTTAATCAAATCAAATTTTTTATTTAAAAGGAAATTAAAAGTTTTAACATTTTCTTTTCCTCCCCAAAAAGCTTTTCTTTGATCCAAAAAGGGCTTCCCGCCGGGCAGATGAGCAACGGGCAAGACGGGAAACCTTCAGCGCCTGCTAAGCCCGGTTTTTGGGGTTGGAGGGCGGGCTGGCCTCGGTTGCACTGGCCCTTTCCCTTGAAACATGAGCAACGGGGAAGCAAGACTGAAAACTGTTCGAGTTCGCACTGCTGAAGCCCGTTCGTCTGAAACAACGAGCACCGTAAAAAAGACTGAAAACTTTCAGTTCCCTCAAAACCCCGTTCGTCTAAACAAGAACCGGGCCAAACTAAATTTCATTCCCCTCGAAGCCCGTTCGTCAAACATACGAACAACGGGAAGCAAGACTAAAAACTTTCGGTTCGCCTGCAAAGCCCATTCGTCTAAACGAGAATGTGAAGCAGACTAAAAACCCCAATCGGTCGCCCCCAAGTCCTTTTTTGCTGGGAAAATCGAGCGGGGAAGCAAGAAAAAACTGTTGGTTCCACGCAACCCCGTTCGTCAAACGACGAGCATCGAAAAGACAAAGAACAAATCGGTCCCCTGCTCGCCCTTTTTGGGCTGAAACAATCGAGAACGGGAACAAGACGCAAACCGCTCGGATCGCACTACTCAATCCAGACGAACACTCCCGCTGATTTTCTAGGTGTTTTCCATTACAATACAAATTATGATTATAGTCTTCACCCAAATGGGGTTTTTGGGAAAAATGGATGATTATGCGTGTATGCAGTCCCGCAAAAAGAATGAATCAAGGAATGTGCTGCGCGGGTGGAAAAGTAAATTCCAAACATTCACCACCCGAACCATTATCAACATTGGTAGGGTGACCAAGCCAATCAAAACATTTTTCAAACATACGCAAGTACAATTCTTTTCCAAATGACATCGCGTGCAACAAATATCGGGGGAGTTACATCCCATTAAAAGTTCAAGGGCAAATTTCATCGTGCGGGCCCCTCTGCCACCCCCGCCAGATTACAAATTTCTTCAAATTTATTTCTAAACAATGATGAAAAATTGATCAACGTTGTGATTCAATACGCGAAAACAAAATAGTCGCTGCATTACAAACTTTTTCGATCAACACAACAATTAAATTGATTTTTTCGAACCCCCAAAAACAATTACCACTGATACTACAATTTTGTCCAAACAGCAAAACACCTTTTCAACACGAAAAGACTAAATCCCAACAATTATGATGGCGATCTTTGGTTGGGGTTTTTGTGGTATAATTTTCATCGCAGGTGGTGATTTTCCCGGGGTCTCAAAAACCCATCGCCCCCCGACTGATTCAATTTTTTTATTTTGAAGGGAAGATGGATATCATTTCAACATCAAATTGAAAACCCAAAACAGATAAAAAACGAATAAAAAAGGGGCTATGAATTATTATTCATACAAATAATGATTCGTGCGCTAAAAATCATATCTTGAAATTCGAAATTGTTCCATCAATTGTCGATTTTAGGGAAAATCGAAACTGGCACCCCTTCATTCATTAAATCAAACCAAGTTGCTTTCCCCAGAAATACATTCATTTACTATAATTTTAATAAAGGGAAGGGAATCCTAATGAATTGGAAAAAAAATGGTCTACTCCCAACATTTAAGGACCCAGGCCATTCATGAATACGCACAGATGAAAGAATATGCGCGCCCATTCAATTTTATTTATCACTTTTCCCTGCAACCCACGTGGGATAAAATTTAAAAGCTTTTTTGGCTGGAAAATTTCATCGGATCCCCCGGATTTTTGGGGAGTATTCAAAAAAAAATTAAATTTTAATGGTTTCATTGTCGGGGAGTGTGTTTTTTGGGGAGACACGCTGTTGGATGTATTCCCTCGAATGGCAAAAAAGGGGTTCCCCCCATTTGTTTGGTTTATCGAAAAAGACACCAGATCAAATTGATGCATTCGCAAATACCAGATGTCGACTTTATCCGACTTTTTATCTCACCAAAAACAATTCTGTCCATGGCTTATCCCAAAAATTCCCATGCATTCTGATGGAAAATGCACAAAAAATATCCAAAGACAAGGTTTTATAAAAGGGTAATTTAGTGCGTCCCAAAGATGGCGGAAAACCCTCCGAAAATGAAATAATGATGTTGAATTGATTCGTTGGGTTGTAGTTTTACCTTACCTCAAAACGTAAAGCACACATAAATGTTGGTATTGCATTGGTGAAATCGATCGGCTTTCAAAATGTCCAAAGGAAGCGATATGGGGTTTTTTGGGGTGGGAAATATAAAAGCATCCATCATAAATCGAGCGTTATCAACTGGGGACGCTCATTATACAATAACAATATGGGGATTTATCATTTCCCAATTTTGAACGACATCCCCAGTTGTTCATTTTGCACCTTAAAAAAGGGAACGCGTTTTTCTCAACAATAATCACATACACATTGTCACCATCGCCAAAACTTAACTGCATTTTTTTTCATTTGTAGAGATGATATATTTTCAAAACGTCTTTACCTGGTGCCCTTTTCCGGAATGCCGGGGGGTTTCCGTCGAAAAAGGAAATTAGTTGAAGGACATTCCCAAATTTTTATTCGACCAATGGTTTGGCCGTTTGCACTTTTATCCCAAAAAATGCAGAATGCTTTTTCGGTTACTGTTTAAACAACAAACGTGGGAAAAATCTTGTTAGAACAGTTGGTACGTTTTTGCTACTTATCGTAAAACCCCGAATTAAATCTTCTAAAAGGGTTTTTTGGGTTCTTTGGGTGCCCCTTGTACGAACGAAAAAAAGCCTTCGTAATTTCCGTGTTCATCCCTCAAAAAAAACTTTTTGGAAAAAAAAAACTACAGTGAGACATCCCATCGCGGTGCGACGAATCAAAATCCAATTCAATTTTCACCAAACGATATAATAGGCATTGGGTTTTAATTAGGACATTTTGGAATCCAATAAAACACTGCAATTGGAATGGGGCAAGAAATTAAAAAACCTTTTATTTTTAGTTGGGAAGAAACCCTTTGGCAAGAAATTTGGGAATTTGTTAAAAATTTCCAAAATTGATTCGGAACAACCATAGTTGACAAATTTGCAGCAATTAAAAAAAAGGGGTTGTATTTCATAGATGCGCCCACCAAAAAAAACTTTTTTCATTTTACTTTTTTTGGAACCTACGATCACGAAATAATATTGCACTGGAACGCACTTCTGGGAAATTCGAACTCTTTTAGATGGTGGCCGAACAGCGCATTAGCGTGAAAACCTTTAATAGCAAATCACGAACCAAAATGCAATATCAACAAAATTCTGCAATGGGGAAATCTCCCTTTATGTCAACTCATTAAGGGATGAATGTACTTGGGGCACAAAAGCATTAAAAACGCTTTCGTACACGAAAGATTTGAGAGGAAAAACCCGCTCTTCGGGGGGCACCATTTTTTTGTTCCCGATTTCCCCGGGAAACTCTAAGTTTCCCAAAATCAACACCCCTGTGCAAGATCCTGAAATCATCATTCTTACAAAAAAATTCTAAACCAAATGCCCCAACAACATGTAAATTTTGAACTTTTTAAAAAATTTTATTTGGGGAAAGGAAAAAGCCAATCGATGATTCCCAAAGATGTATCATTGCCAACAAACTTCTGTAACATCAAGGGGACGATTGATTCTAAAGTTTTCCCAAAAATTGCATAATTACAAAAAACATCAGTGGCTCAGTATCAATATTAGACAAAAAAAAAAGGATGTATATGCCGAATTTGAATTCAAAAAAAAATACCACAAGGGCCCAAAAAACCCTCATACTTAATGAATCAAGACGAAGTTGTCAATTATCCTGAAATTTTGAAATTTACTTGATTTAAAGGGATGCCACCCATGTTTTAACATTGAAATGCCTGCCTTCATTCTTCTCAGCATTAATCCCCCCGACTTTACGGTACTAGACTTTTGTAAAAAAATGATGAACAATATCATCAAATACAATTTTAAATGGGAAAAATTTAAGGGAAATATACTATTCCACGCATCCCGATTCCAGACATCCTTCGAATTCAAACCGGTTTCCGGGGCGACTCCCTTGTACCATCAACAAATCCAGGGGCAATCACTCAAGGTTTTTGGATCATTTGGAAAATCCCTCTTTTCAAGGACAGCTATATGTGGGCCTGTTCACCCTCGGAAAACCTTCTGATTTATTGGTATACCAATGGAAAAAAAAAAAATATTGTATATCCAAAAACACTTCAATAAAAGTTTAAATGAAACGTTAAATTTTAAATTTTTTCCAGAAAAAGAACAAAGGGCAATGAAAAACAAAAAATTTACATATTTTATAGAATTTCCTTTAAAATTTATTTTTTTTTGAAGGCGAAAACCCCGCAGGGTACACTAGTTACAAAATCATGTTATTTTGTTTGCGTAGCATTCATTCAAACTCCCAAATTTTTAAACTTCTTTTTTTTAAATTCCAAATTTAAACGGTTTCTCAAAATCATTTTCATTTTTGGGGGAAAAATGTTTTAACTTAAAAAAGCTTCAGTTTGAAAGTTCATTATTTATGTAGCTGGGGGCCCTTTCAAAAAACATTGTTCTAAAATTTTTTCAAAAAAAATTCTCAATTTGGGAAAGATGACACATTTTTTGTGGTTTTTTTAACATAAGTTTTAAAATACAAATATTTCTTGACATTTTACAGAAAATAAATGGACCTGAACTTTTTAAAATTCTTCAGTTTATGAATCCCCCTTTTTTCTCTATATTTGTTTTTTTTGAAATTTTAAAGATTCTAATAAAAGTTTTTTTTAAAATGGCCCTTTTCATCCCCTTAAAAACTTTTTCCCCTTTAAAACAAAAAAATCAGCACAAAAATATTCATTATAAAATAATTGCTCTAATTTAATTAAAAAAGAAAATTATTTTTTGAAGGCCCCATAACTCATCAAAAAAAAAGGATCGGTACTGGCCCAAAGGAAAGCCCAAGAAAGATGGATAGACATATAAAAGGCCACTAAATGACTGGATAAACATAACAAAGCGGTTCACCTGGCCCCAAAACAAATTAAACTTCCCCCTCACTTAATAACAAAAGGGGGGCAACCAATTTCCCTCATCCACCGGGACAGACAAGACATTAGACAATAGTCCCCTTTTTATGTTATCACATTGTAAAATTTCTTCTTTTTTTTTTGCGTGTAACTCTACAAAAACCTCTTCTACTTCCAACATATCTTGTTTAAAAGAGGGTTGGGGGTTTTGGTTTATTAGTTGGGTTTTTTGAATTTCAAACTTTTCTCTCTATCTTTATCATTGGTCCATGTTGATTTCGTTGGTGTTTTGGGGGAAAGAAGATTTTAATTTCTCTGGAGTCTGTGTTTCTGTCTGCCGCCCCACTATACAGTCTGAGCAGTCTTTATTATGTGATGTATGGTTGAACCTGCAGTGTTCGTTCTGGGGGAAAAATTTTTTGCTTTTAGTATTTTGATGAGATCGGAAATTCGCTTTGGGGAATTTTAAAAAATAAAATAGACCTCACCGTTCAGAAAGTAATGGCAAAAAACTGAACGTATAAGTGGTCCTAAAAAACCGCTCGATTACTGGTTGTGGGTACGTCCTTGGATATACCACGATTTTCATTTTATAACAACTCTTTGTATTTTTGCGAAAATTTTTCTTGATGTCTGGAGCGCATTGGGCTCTGTGTTTTTTCGACTTGCCCTCCTTAATCACCCGCCCTCTCATTTCCCGATATCAACTGGAGAATAATTTGGTTTTTTCTAGACTTGTTTTTCTGAAATTCAACCCCCTCTCCATATTGTCTTGGTTTTCTTTGTGGGGCCGCGGACTGTCAGTGAAAGGGAAACAATTTTTTTTTTTTCCCCTTTTCCCAATATTTTTGCTTCAATTTATATTTTCATTCTAAACAAAATTTGCCAAATCGGTTACCCAAAAATTTTTGGGTTTATCTCTTTAGAAATTAAACTTCATTTGTCGATAGTATCACACAAAGTACAATGTCCGTAGCACCCACACAAATTATTAAAATCTCCGTAAAATGGCACATACTAACATAACGAAGCGTTTTATACTCAAACACACGAATCTGCAAATATTTTCATATTACCCCACGTTATTACTCTTCAATAAAATTTTCTTGTGTAATTATGCAAATAATGTATACTATGCAATTCTCTATTTGTCAAATATAGTATTTCATCAGGTGTTAGACAGTTGTGTCCTCTCACCATTTACTCTTTTGCAAAATGGATAAAATAACTCAAGAATCAAATTCAGATAATGATGAAATAAATGAACTGCTTTTTGCAGATGATCAGTCCTGATACATCAAAATGAACAAGATCTACAACATCATATTGACACCTTGAACAAAATTGTATAAATCATGACATGAAAATCAACAACACTAAAACAGAAATATTGAATATGGGAAAAAAACATAATAAACTAGCATCATGTCAATGAATCAAAAAAAAACCAAGTGAAAGAATTCAAAACTTAGGAAACATATTCAAGAGAGGAAGACTGGATGAGAGATAGAGGCTAGAGTGCACAAAACAAATGTTGTAACCTACCAGCTACCATTGTTAGCACAATTTCACGGCAGCTACAACAGATGATCACGGGATTTTTTAACCTACTCTGTGTTACCAGAGCCAAACATGGAAAATTGAGAAATAACTACCAAAAATAACTACATGGAAATGCGTTATCCGAAAATACAACAACACCAGAAAGACAGAATCACCAACATCGCATAGAAAAACATTGTTCAAAACCTTTGGACATAGGAAACAAAGAATAAGTGGTTTGACCTTAATAAGAATAATCGGCTCCACGTTTTGAGAGTTTCTACAACAGAAATGGAAGAAGGCAGAGGAAGCCACAGAAAAAATGGGTTAGATAGCGTAGAGATCCGTGAAAGAGCAAAAATAACAATCACACAAGCCACCAGAACAGCGAAGAAAAAAAACAGAAAACCACGACATGGCAACAACCGGTAGCAGTGGACAACAAAAGAAGAAAAAGATTTCCTGTCTATAACGTTGATCACGTCTTGAAGATGCCTTCAGTTGTTTGTTTTGCACAGTGTTTTATCAATTATTAGTGGGTCTAAAGTTGTTCCTTCAGTACTTTGTTGTATTCAGTGTTTGTAGACTAATGCTGGTCTAAATCTATGTCTTCAGTATGTTGTTTTGTTCAAATTCTTTTTGTTAAATTTTGAACATTTTAAAAGCTCCAGTAGATGAGATCTAAACCGACCAGAGCTGACGAAGTAAACGAAAAAGTTCGTAGCGTGGGACAGAACTGCAAGTCCTGATAATGCCCCTTTAAAATCCAGCATGCACATTATTCCAGCTGAATCTTCTAAAATTCTGCCGATTTAACAAGCAATAACAACACATTAAAGGGGATATCAACAATATAAAGTGATAACAGCAAGCAGCATCATTGTCGTAATATTGTGCTCCATTCTAGTTTGGTCTTCAGTTTCTTTGCATCAAAGCATTGGACCTACTCCATCTTACAAATGTATTCATCCCCTTTATTTGGATGTGTCTAATGCATTCCACATCAACAAAATCATTATGATCAACAGAAATGAAGGTAAGTAGAAGAAGAGAAAGAAGTTACTGGGAAACCCAAATTTTTTCAAGATCTGTATCATTTGATGTGCATTTTATCTGCAGTGATAATAAATAAGTATAACCCACGAGAAAGGAGAATAATTATAGCAATAATAAAGCGCTTATGCTTTGACTCAAGGAAACATGACATTTTCTGAAGAGGAAATCGAATTGCTACAAAACGTTCCAAACAAATTAAAACAAGAACCCAATTTGCATACATTGCTGTGAAGGTAGCTAAAGTTGTAACCAACTTGCAACTAGCAACTCTATGTACTTTAAGTGTGAAAATGTTTGGCACCTGTGATATCAGTGCCAACAAATCTGAACCAGCCAATAGTGCCAGGTAGAATGAGCCGGTTGTCATGGGAAACTTCAGTATTGTCAGTAAAGCGAGCAGATTACCAGGAATGCCAATGCTTAGAGAAAGAGATATCATTAAGAGACGTACTGTTAATTGTTTGTCACATATTGATTTCAGTGTTTCTAAATCCCTCCAGGGATACAGTGGTATTGTTATATTCCCGAAAGAATCATTAATAAACATACAGTCTTTATCGTAAGGTATCTGTACAATGTTCATACTTTTCCAGAAAGATAAATCTGTAGAATTATACTCAAACAAAGAGTTTATTAATAAAGTCTGGTTCATCTTGACAGTCTCCATTTCTTTTACTATCTGCCTTTCCTTTCTTCGCTCAATTTCTCAAATTTCAATCAAAACTGCACAAGTTATTTTTCTTCCACTTTACGCTTTATTCAGCAAGAGAGTTTGTATACTGCATAACACATGTTGTCCACTGAGGAAACAGAATAAAATATATCTGTTAATTATTAATATCACATATTTAGCATATATATATATAGCCGTCCATCGCAAGCGATGATGACAACAATCTCAGACGTGTATTGCTGAACCTCTCTGGTGTGTGCGGAGGTGACTGTAGAGTCAAATCCTAGAACAGAATCCCCGACCACAGGTGGGGCATACATGATCAAGTTAGACATGTGCGTGTTGTGTGCTCTGTCTTTTCGCGCTGCTCGTTTTCTCTGTGCCTCAACAATACGATGATTCTCAGCTATTCGGTTCCTCTTTTGTTGTTACAGCGCCACATTTGGCGATCTTGCGCAAGGGATTCCCAGCACGAGGTGTCTATATCAAGCATTTCAGAACACTTTAAGAGTGTCTTTAAATCATTTTCTGTCCACCAGCTAAACGTCTGCCCTTCCAGGTTCGCCTACATCAACTTTTTTGTGATGCGTTCATCAGGCATTCGAACAACGTGACCGACCCATTTCATTTGGGCCTTCTGCAACAGTGTGTTGTTGGCTGGATCTTGCTCTTGTGAGGACTTCGCTGTCGGGAATTTTGTCCTGCCAATTTATTTTTAGTATTCTGCGTAGACAGCTTGTGTGGAAATAGTTTAATTTTCTTGCGTGTCTGCTATACACTGTCCATGTCTCGCTTGCAGTGCAGCAGCGTGGTTAGCACTATGGCCTGGTAAACTTTCAGCTTTGTGGCTATGCTAATCCCCTTCCGCTCCCACACAGTGACACGTAACCTTCCGAACGCAGCACTGGCTTTGGATATCCATGTTGACCCCCAGAATCTATGTTGCTGATCTGGATAGGAGGCTGCCAAGATGGCAAAGTTGTCCGTTGGCAGGAGACGCTGGTGTTTAATGTTGATGACTGGATCATAGTACTGCTCTCTAGGACGGGCTGAACATGACCTCTGTTTTGGTGTCAATGGTGAGGCCAAACTTATCACAGGCCATTGAGAACTTGTCCATGTAAGTCTGCATCTCTTCCTCAGAGTTGGTAGCGAGGGCGCAGTCGTCTGCAAACAATAGGTTTGAGATAGTTGATTCTTTTACCTTGGTGGAGGATTTTAACCCCCGAAGATTGAATAGGTTACGTATGTCCTGTATCTAATCTTTTCCCCCATGTTCGTCGCCTTCCCAAAGACGTCGTGAGCATAACAGCAAACATCATGCTGAAGATGTTGGGGCAAGTACACAGCCCTGTTTGACGCCGTTGGTGACCTGGAAGGCTTCCGACAGCTCCCTTTCATCAAGTACCCGTGCCATCATGCCCTCGTGAAACTGTTGAATCTTAATGAATTTCACTGGGCATCCAAATTTGTCCATGATCTTCCATAGACCCTCTCTGTTGACCGTGTCGAAAGCCTTTGTCAGATCGACAAAGACCATGTAGAGGTTACGGTGCTGCTCTTGGCATTTTTCCTGTAATTGGCTGAGCAAATATCATGTGCTGTTCCACGACCTGCTCTGAAACCGCATTGGGTCTCAGGGAGTAAGTCCTGTGCCAGGTGATCGATTAATCGATTGAGGAGGACTCTGGCCAGTATCTTGCCAGCAATTGACAGGAGGAGATCCCCTGTGATTATGCAGGCCTGGCGGTTTCCTTTGCGCTTGTACAGGTGGACAATAGTGGCATCCTTTACTTCCTGTGGCACACGTTCGTTGCGCAAGATGGATGTAAATAACTCTGTCAATTTCAGCATCAGCATGGGCCCTCCTTCTTTATAGACTTCGGTTGGTATTGATTCCGCACCCGGTGCCTTCCGCTGGACATCTGGCTTGTTGCCTTCTTGACCTCTTCTAATGTAGGTGGAATTTCAAGCTTGGCATTGATTGGGACCTGGGGAATGCGCTCTATGGCTTCATAACATATACTGGATGGATGGTTGAGGACAGAACGGAAGTGTATTGACCAGCGGTCTAGTATCTGAGGCTTGTCAGTTACAGCCTTGCTCCATCTGCGTCAGTATAGAGGTGGGTGAGAATGTTGAGGACCATAAACAGTTTTCAGGGCATCATGAAAAGTTTGGAATCATGTCTGTCTGCATACATTTGGTTTCATCAGATTTTTGTAGCCAGCGTCTACAATTTCTGATTCTCTCTTGAGGCCTTCTCCGAGCATCTAGGAAGGCTGTTTTTTTGGGTGATGCATATTTAGCATAGACAAATACGTTTAGTCTATTCTCTAATTTCAAAAGAACATATGGAATTGGGGCATCAAGACTTTTATATATTAGACATGGGGTCAAGGCGCATGGGGAAAACTTCGTGCCAAGATTAGTGGCTGGCATAATCAAGATACTACCCTAGTAACAGACATTAGTTCATGTCTGGCTAAGCGAGTAGGGATCGAGGAGGCTACTGTGGCATAAGTAGAGATTCAGACGTTGGATAGGGGTCCACTCGCAACACAGACGAGCGGAATCGCAGAGTGACTATTTAAAGCCCTCTCTCCCCGGGCGATGAGGAAAAAGCTGAACGGATAACAATAAAGGGATGAGGGTGAACCAGAGAAGAGACATGTGCCCGCGTGCAGCAAAACTTGGGCCCGAGATGAGTCGCACATGGGCCCACATAGGGCAAAACTCGGAGCCCTGAGGGGGGGCGAAGTTAAGCTCCGGGTCCGGACAACCTAGAGGGAAATGTGAGCACGGAAAACTGATGCGGATGGTGAGGTAGGCACAGGGCAGAGCGATCACGCATGCGGACGATGTACGGGTGGGCCCACCGGTAGCAGACGTGACGGCGCTAATGGTCTAGCAAAGAGAAAGTGTGGCAGGCGTGAGGGTGAGCAAGCCACCCAAATGTCAGAAAACTGAAAGGCCAGCAGAGTTTGAATCCAGTGCGCGTTTCCGTTCGCAGGAAACTACTGCTGCCTTGTAGTTTGATTTTGAGACAATCACAGGCTTGCGGAGTAAGCCATACACAAAAAATGGACGTCAGGAAAGCCAAGTAGTCTAGAAAAAGACAGGTATTCTGGGCAGATGACACTCAACAGCCCGGGAGGGTAGGTCGTCTAAGGGTTCTACCTAAATGAAAATAGCAACCCGCTGCTTGCAGTTGGCTGGGGACATTCAAAGGCTGACGGAGAGCAGACCCAGTAAACGATGGTTGAAATCGGACACTTCACCAAAGGACAAGCATTAGAGCTCCAAATGGTACTGAACGATGTGACGTAAAATACGTTCTTGGGAACGGCTGTTTATATATCACAATAAGAATGATAAAAATGGCCGAAAAGAACGATCGATATATATATATATATATATGTTATAGGGTGTTGTTGTTTTTGGTTGGTAGTGATAGTACACTTGCCGGAAGATTTCATCCAACACGGATGATCCCCTATGTTTCGTGATGGTGATACTGACAGCCGACTTTTAATAGGAGGTCCTTTAGTCATTGGTAATTCGTTTGATATTCATGATGTTACTTATCTTGATAGGTTGTTGACGTTAATTGACAATAATACAACAGACAGATGTTGTCGGTTTCTTAATACATGTTTATTCAATCATCTCTCACAACAATACGACTGTCCTTCTCTAGTGTTTTATGTCGTTCCTTTCTTTGTTGTCACTACGTCGATAGGCAGTACTAACAAATTTACGTCAATGTCTCGTTCTAGTGTTGCTATCTGCTCGTAGTGGACAGATTTGGTGTGCAGACACTACAGTCTTTACATATCTCATATCTACAAACTTATCTATCTAAACTACATGTCTAGTCTGCTAGCTATTACCTGGGGTTGGGGAACGGTTGTACCTGGGGTTGGGGAACGGTTGTACCCGTCCTGGAGACTACTACATATATATATATATATATATATATATATATATATATATATATATATTATAACACTAAAAGATTTCTACAGTTGGTAGGTTTATATTTACAGATAGGACATTCCCAGACAAAACAACTCAATGTCCGGAGATCTCTACTGGACTATGGAATCTCTGCATGGTCAACTGTAGCCCAATCCAACTTCAATAAAATCAACCGTGTTCAGAACCAAGTAGAGAATTATTACAGGGGAATGAGATCTACACCAATACAGGAATGAGAAGACCACCCCGGGCCCACAACCAATGGAGGATATAAGAGACAGCAGAACACTGAAACAAACAGAAAAGTTCAAGAGACTAGAAGATCACCCAATGTACCACATAATGAATGGGCTAGGAAGGGGCAGACCACTTTGCAGCGACAACCAAGATGATGATGAGCAAACAACCATCATGTGCTGAGTTACTCCCAAACCACTAAAATATACCAACACAAGACAGATATGGAAAGATACAAAATTCCCAGAGCTGAATGAGAATATCACAGGGATAGCAGGCAAAAACCAACAAACAAGTGAAGAAAGAAAATTCCTGGCCACCAGGGACCTAAAGGAACACTTTCCTAACAGCAGGTGGACCCATGTATACACAGATGGGTCTGCAGCAAATGCAACTGAAAATGGAGGAGGAGGAGTCCCATAGTGCTCCCGTGACATGAAACACAGGAAGCTAAAATTAGCGACAGGAAGGTTCTCTAGCAATTACAGAGCAGAGGCAGAGGCCCTAAAAGCGGCGGCAGAAGCCATAGTGTCAGAGGAACATGTAAATGAAAACCTGGTATTTCTTACTGATGCCCTGTCAGTAATTACTGCTCTAAAAAAACAAGACGATAACAACTTGAAGGAACTGCAAGCATCACTACACCAAGTATGCAACATCTTCTCTAGAGTGGTAATACAGTGGATACCATCTCACTGCGGAATACCTGACAATGAGACTGCGGACATATTGGCAAAAGCAGGAAGCAGGCTACCATAGACAGATACCAGTATGACATATGAGGAAACAAAAGTACGGATAAAATGGCCTACAGAACAAATGGCTGAAGATCACTCAGGGCATGAAAAGGACGATGCATACCACCAACTATTAGAGAGGAACGGTTGTCATTTTAGTCTGAACGGGGCACAATAGGCTGAGGTACCATCTGTTTAATAAGTATAAAATAGGCCCATCTGACATTGTACATGTTGGAAACAGCAAGTTGACAGAGACACACATACTGCAAAAATTCCCAAAATACACGGAACAAAAGAAAACACATGGCCAATCCCATATCAGTCCAAGACAAGCTATACGGAGATGTACATGGACTCGGTTGACCACTAACTACTTTAAAAATATCAAATCTATGTCTGAAAACGTTGGATGGGAAAAAGAAGAAGAAGAAGACTCGATTTTTACAAAACGACTGTCAATTTAGTCTCGAAACCCGTTTATTGGTCCCTTCATTCAATGGATGTCTGGTCAGTACAACTGGTCGAAACCACTGAACACTTTTTGTCACTCCTTTCAGCTCTTCTAATTTCAACTCATCTTCTTCGATATGATTTTCACAATTACCTGCTGTTGTTTGTTTTTGTTTTCGATCCGAAGCATGAGCTGAACGCTCTTCGCTCGGTGTCATGGACATCGCAACCCTTCGATTGGTGTCACGAACACCGTAAATCTGGGAACCTGTGGCTTTCTGCCAGTCCGCGGGGTTGAACCCGCACTCACAAAGGACTTGTCACGTAGTCAACCCCTACGAACACGCTGGGCAGGCGGGCAGCAATATCTGTTAAAGATCTAGGAAAAAGCAAAAAGTTTTTTTTCCCCTAACATCAAGATTAGAATATACAAATCTGTAAGACCAATATTTTGACTATAAAACGGGAGCACAAGAAAACAAGATGAAACATTATTACACAACTTTAAAAACAGTCATAAGACAATCGTTGGGCTAACAAGAATAAAAATAGTGGAAAATGAGAAATGATACAATATGTATCATCTGTTTAAATTAATAGTAATTACCATAATAATGAAGGTAAATAGTGATGGCATTTGAAAGAATGGAAGAGAATGAGTACATAAATTAACGAAACAAATTTATTAATAGTAGACACCACAGGCAGATCAAGAAAACAATTGATATTTGACCTAGAATTAGACTTAAAATAAAAATAATAAGATTGCCTTCATTGCATCGGGATTACCTATATGGTTCTCCATACCTTTCGGCAGAAGTGCTGAGTAACGCAAAACATGCACACAGTGATTTATTGTTGTCCTGCAACAATAAAGGATCTCATGAAAATATCGTCAGTGTTACTCGGTCCTGATTGGAACCCACAACTCTTAGAACGACATGCAAACGTCTTAACCACCTCGCCACCGAGCCCCTTATACCCACACATACTAGGATTCAACAATTGAGAAGAGATTGCTAAGAACAGAAATGGATATAGGAGAGTGATATTTGAGGGCACTGTACCTGGATGGCAAAGAAATCTGAAGAAGATGGAATAACAAATCGGAAACCAATAATTGGTAACTAGCAACATCTCAATAACTACTAACCAATAACTACCAAATAACTGATAATAAATAACCCAAATCAAAAAAAAAAGCAAAACAAAAAAGAATAAATTTTCAACGGGGAAGGGGAAAATTTAAAAAATAAAATAAATATATTTCAAAACCCTCCGGAAATAAAAATAAAAAAATATTAAAAAAAATTGGTAATAGAAAACCTAACGGGAAAAATTTAATTTGAAAACAAATAAAAATTCCCCAACCAAAAATTTTTAAATGAAAATTTTTTAATAAAACCCAATTTAAACCCAAAAACAAAATTAAAAACCCTTAACGGGAAAAGTTTTTAAAAAAAAGAAAACAAAAAACTTCCTAAAAAATTCGTAAAACCAAAAACGGGGAAATGAAAACAAAATAAAACCAAAAAGGGGAATCGCTACAAATCAATAATTAAAAACCAAAACAATCAGCTAAAAACCAAAACCAAACAAAAAATTTTTAAAAATTCAGCTAAAAATCAAAAATTGCCCTTAGCTGGAAATTAACAAACTTAATTAAAAAATTAATTTAACTTCACAAAAAACGGGAAAAAAATGAAATGAAGAAAAAAATTTAATGCCCAAAAATAAAAAGCCTAAAAAATCCAAAAATTTGGAAAGGTCAAAAATAAACAAAAAAAACGGGAAAAGACAAATAAAAATAAACCTTTAAGGGTCATTTACAAAAAATAATTAAATTTTTTGAATGCCACAAAAAATTCCCTAATGTTTCAGAAAAAAATAAAAATTTAAAAAAATTGTTTCCCAAAAATCAAAACTTCAAAAAAATCTGCCCAATTACTACTTTCTTTTACCCAAATTGGTCTCCCCCCCCCCTAAATAACCTAAAACCCAAAACTTTTTCATTACCAAATTTAAATTTTAAGGGAAACCAAAAACCCCTTTTCAACCCAAAAATTTTCAATCATAAAAAAAGGAACAGCCAATAAAAATTTAAAAATTTAAAGGGGGCCACTTAAAACCCCAAACCAATAACTTAAAAACCCAAAAAAAAACTTAAAACCAATCTGAAACCCGAAATAAATAACCTAAACCTCTGGAAAACACCCAAAAAAACAAAAACAAAAAAAGGAATGGGGAAAAATCAATTAAGAAAATAAGGGAACAAGTAAATCAATAATTGCAAAACCCAAAACCCGGAAATAGAAAAATAAAAAAACCCTCCCAAAACTAAAATTGGGTAATAGAAACAAATCAATAACTACAAAAAATAACTGGTAACCTAACCCAAAAACCAATTTGGAAAACAAAAAACAAACCAATAACGGGCCAACAAACCAAAAAAATCAAAAATTCAAACCAATAACGGGTTAACTCCCACAAATCAATAATCAAACCAATAACTGGTAACTACCCAAAAATTTAATTAATTACAAACCAATAATTGGTAACTAGCCACAAATAAAAACTAAAAAACCAAAAACCGGGTAACTGGCCCCCTCAATAACTGCCCAAAACCAGCCCTTGAAAAAATAACCCAAAATAAATAATTAATCAATACTAACAAGTTTCAAAAAAAGAAATATTAAATTAAGTTCTCTGTAAAAATTAAAAAAAATAATAACTTTTTTTAAAATAAAAAGACAAAACTAACGAAATAAAAAAAAATTTTTCTAAATTATTTTGATATTTTATAACTGAACTGTAGAATGTCTCTTAAAAAAATTTTTTTGTTCGGGTTTTTTGGGGCTATTTAAAGATTTTAAGGGGGAAAAAATTAGGGGAACCCCAGTTAAAATTTTTGTTTGGGTGGCGTACTCTTATACCTTTTGGGGTTTGTTTTTTTCTCAAACTACAATCATAAATAAAAACTCTGCAATCTAGTAGCTGACGGGGGTTTGGGTTTAAAAAAAAATTTTAAATTTTGAGGCCACACTTTATACGGGCGTTCAGAATGAAAAGCTCAACCCATTGGCTGACCCAAAAAAGGTAAGGCCAATCACCCTATCTGCTCTCTCATTCCCGGGGAATTTAAAATGTGCCCCGAATAAAGGCGTAATTTGCAAATTGTTGACGCTTGCTGGGATTCAACCTTTACCTGCGCACTGAACTATCATCCCCCTTTCCCCATCATACTCAATGAATAAATAGAATGCAAAAAAGATCTGGGTTTGGACCCAGAGGTAGTGCCCTGTCACCACCAGTACCCCATTTTGGGCCCTTCACTTAAACAGAATAAATTTTTCCCCCCAAAATTTTTCAACATATCATAGAGATAAAATATCAACTTTAAAAAAAACACAAATGATGACTCCTAGTTCCAATCATATCGCGGGAAGAAATTTTAAGGTTTTTAGTATACCAATTTTATTGGGGGGTTGGGGGGGGGATTGTCTTTTTAGCCTTTAAACCCCCGGGGGGAAAATTGGTTTGGTTTTTTAAAAAACAACCCCCCCAAAAGCGGTACCAAAAGTTCCAAAAACCCAGGGGGGCGACGTTTTGGAAACAAATTTTTTAAAGGGTTTTCGCGGGGGTTTTACGAAACCCCGGGGTTTAAAAATTTTTATTTTTTAAAAAAACCCGTTCGGGAAATCAATGGCGAACTATTTGGACGTATAAGTGGTCCCCCGAAAATAAACCCCTTTTTATTGTTGTTGAGGGCTACGTCATGTAAAGGGCATGCCATGATTTTCTTTTTGAAGTTTTGTTTTATTAATATTTTTAAACCCTTTTTTATATCCGTTCGGGGTTTTTGTCGCCCGCGGGGGAAAAAGAATATAACCCCGGAACTACGGGATGTCGTAAGAGGCGATCAAAAAACTCCCCTATTAAAAAAAAAGTTTCAAATGGGAAATTGCCCCCAATTTTTAGGCACAAACGGGTTTTTTAAATACAATCGCTTTGGCTCTAATCAGGGACAAACCCAAAGGGGGTTTAAACAAGTAAAACCTTTTCCTTCTAAATGGAGGATGAAGAAAGAAAAGAAGAAGAAGCAGACTAAACCCAAGTAGTTTTATTTTTTCCTTTTCCCCTTCACTTTACAAAATAAATTTTCCCTCATAAATTTTCAACATGACATAGAAATAAAATATCTAAATTTAGAAATAAAAAAAAAAAAATGATGACTGTTATAGTTCTTCCAAAATTCGTGATCATCTTTCAAACCGATATAAAATCATCCACTTGACAAAAAATTTTGATTTTACTTTTTTATATGGGTTTAAAACAGGCAATAAAAACCTTCCAAAAGAAAAATTTTTCCCCCACCCAAACTTTAGTTTGCCATTTTTTTTAAAATTATATTTTTTAAAATTAACAAAAATTTAACCCCCCGGTTTTGGAAAAAGGGGGGGTTAATCCCTTGTCCCGAAATTTTTAAAGGTAGGATTTTTTTTCCAAAAGTTTGTCTTTTTTTAATTTTTAAAAAATTCCTTTGTTTTTTGTTTTCCAAAACAGGGGGGCAAAAAAAAAACACAAAACTTGGGAAAACCCTGTGGAATTAATCAGTTCACAATGTTTAAACCCCCTTTCTTTGGGCGTATGTCCCAAACTTTTATTTTCCCCTTTATAGAAATGAAAGGTATTATTTTTTTCAATATGTAAATTTCTTTTTAATATTAATAGGAAAATTTTGCAAACTTTCCCCACCATTTTGTGTATTAATAAAAAATTCTAAACCAAATTATCATTTTTTTGTGCTTATGCAAAATTATATAAAAAAAAACATTTTTTCCTTTCAAAAAGCTACCTACCAAATTAAACGGATTCGAAAATCGAGGTATATAAAGACTGTAAAAAATTTACTTTTATCAATCAGGTAGATTTCGTAAAAATTAAACCTTAGTGTGATCACAAATTTTTGGGAACAAAACTAGTTTACTACACTTTCGCCGGCAGCAGTTTTTGTTTTTTTCTACCTTAGTGGTTCTTGATTTATTAATATTTTAAACGGTTTAAACCCAAAATTGAAAAAACACAGCGTACATGCCGTGGTGTTATTATAAAATTTACTTTCTATTGAAGTTTTTTAAAATTTTCCCAATTTCCAGGAGATTAAAATTAAAAAACAGTTAGTGCTTCAAAACCCTCTTTCACTCCCTCTCTCTCTCCCCTTCCCCTCTCCCCCGCTTTTGTGATGGGGTTGTCTATCTCTCTCTATCATCTTTCTTCTCCCTTTATCTTTTTCTATCTACCTCTATTTCTATCTCATTCTCCCCATCTATATATCTCCCCCTCTCCTCTATCTATCACTCAATCTCTTTCTATCAAAAACACACACTTCTCTCTCACCCCTTATTTATTTCCTTTCCCCAAGTGTAACATAGATCTTAAATCCCCTAAAATATATATTAGTTTTTTCAGTTTCCAGTTTGGATTAATAAGGGGCCCCGGATATTAAATTTGAAACCTTTCCCCCCTTAGTGATCAAGTGTCGTGCCGCCCCCGGGGGTTTAAGCTAGCTGGATAAAAAAATAAAAGGGCATAAAGGCGGGTTTTACTGGGAAACTTGATTCTTTTTTTGAGATCCAAAAAATCCTTTTTGGTGGGTTTAACGTTGACCCCTAAAACCGCTGGGTGCACCATATGTATTTGTTTAAGAACGTCTTTTTGGGGGAAGGACAAACGGTTGCTAACTCCTTATTTCTTTGTCAAAGATAAAATTTTTTTATCAGGAAAGAAAAGGGTGGGCTGAGAGGGGAAAAATATATAATTTTTACATTAATCACTTGTTTTTAAATGGAAACGGGAATTGTAGTATAAACACTGTCGTAAAACCCAGAAAGTAGTCGAAACTAGTTAATCTTATTCTTTTTTAGCAATTTTTTGGCAAAGAAAAAAAAGGGGTTTATTTTTTCCCTTCCAAAGGCGGCACATAGGAAAAAGGTTTTAGATTCCATGTAGGTTTTTTCCCAGCAGTTGCAGATCTTGTAGGTTTTCCACCCCAATAGTTTATTTTTGTTGGATGGTTCTTCAAAGAGTGGTCTTTGGTCTTCCATTTTTTTTTCCCAACTGGTGACCACATAAGGACTTTCGATTTCCCCCTTTTTTCGTCTGATCTCCACATGCCCCAAATATTTCCACCATCTTTATAATATTTAAAGGGGGTTTGTTGGTGTGTTCTATCTCCACTGTGAAAGAAACAAATCACCCCAAATTTTATTTTTAATAATTTTCGTAGACATTTATTTTTTAAAAAGCTGCCCAGTTTCTTATCAATTTTCTTTGTTGTTTTCCCAATTTTACAACCGTAGGTCAGAAAGGAATCAAAAAAAACCTAAATAATTTTCTTTTGTGCATTTTTCCTAAAGTCAAGTTCCCAGATTTTCGTTAATTTAGTGAAGGCACAAAGCTGTTTGGCAATACGAGAGTTTATTTCTTTCATCTTTTTCCTCCGTTTTTTGACCTTTACTCCCAAATATGTAAAATTTTCAACCCTTTCTCCAGTGTTTGGCCATTTATTACGATGTTGTCTGTCGAGTTTGAGAGGTCCATAATTTTGGTCTTGGAAAGAATTGACCCTGGAGAAACCTGTTCGGGAATTTAAAGTTTTGCTCGTTAGTTTGTGGGTTGTTGGGAGTTAAATTAATATGGCCACGTCTTGGCTAGGTATTTGAATTAATTTTGGGTTTGGGGACATATAACAAGCCGATAAAAGTACAAAAAAAAAAGAAAAACCAATTTTCCCCAAAAAAATAGGAACATCTTTTTTACTAAAAATTTGTGTTTAAAATAGTTTCTCACAACTCTTATTTCTATAGCTTTCCCTTAAGAAGTAGTTGCATATGTCTGTCAAATTTTTATTGATATCTTGAAGGGTTTACGGGGAAAACAATTGTTAAAATTTTTTAAAAATGAAAAACCCCAAATGTGGGGGAAACTGAAATTTAAACTTTTTTTTAGTGAAATATGAAAAGATTATTCAACCCCAAAAGAATTTCCAAATTTTTGGTTAGGGGAATTGCCTCATCCACCCCGTATGGTTATATTTTCCCAATCCAATTTGTATTACTTTTGACCCTTCATTATAAAGTTATTTATACCCCTTTGAGTGTAGCATGAAAGCCTCCCCTTTTTTTTATAGGCAAATACTGGGGAGACTAATGAGAAAATTTTTTTTCGCTATAATAAATAATAAAAACCTTTCCACCTTTTCCTTTAGGGGGCCCGAATTTACCCATACCGCCTACCCCGGGCAACCCGCTCAATCTCCTCCATGGAACTGAGACCGATATTTCCTGCCTCCCCAGAAGGGTTCCTTTCCCAGGGTCCCTTTGGGTCGACCTCTTTTTTGAACCCTTTGCATCCCACCAATGCCTGTTTTGGGATTTTTGTTGATCATTTCTCCCTAAAGGTTTCCCCCAACATATCTCCATCTTCTCTTTCTTATAACAGTTGTCCCAGTGGTTAACAGACGTCTCTGATTTCATCACTTCTCCTAAAATTCTTTCCCAAATTTTATTTTCCCATTATTTTTTCGCAGACATTTTTTTTAAAATGCATTCAACTTGTTTTTATATTTTTTTTCGCTATGTGATTAATAAAATTTTCTTTGACAGTTTTAATATCATATTTGGGAAGATTTTTTGCCTCTACTAAAGTTTTTGAATCTCCACGGGAGGAATCCGGCAATAAACAAGTTCTTTCTCACTGACCTGGCAAAATATCTTAAAATAGATGAGACTGAAAAAACCTATTTGATTGGAAAAACACGTAATCAAAAAAAGTACTGTATTTTAAAAATTAAAAAACAATGACAAAACATTTGGGAAAGTGCTTTTACCGTGAAGGATTGTTTCCAAAAACCTTAAACTTGTGCATTCCATCCCGGGAAGTTTAAAACTTGTTTGCAAGCACACGGTGGAATACCAAAATTTAGAGGATAGTGTAAATTAAATTTTTACCCCATCTTTAAATTTAAATTTTTTTTTTAATTGGTTGTTTTTTGGTGTTCCCCCCTTGCCTGCACAAAATGAAAATTAATTTAAACAATCAAACTCAAATTAATTACCATCATGCTTTGAAAGGAAAATGAAAAAGGATTCCAAATATGGCTTTAAACATTTTTTACATTTCACCTTTTTCCTGGTTTTGGTGGTGCTTTTTTTTGTTTTCCCGGTATATTAAAATTAAATAAGACTTATTTTTATTACTTTCCCTCCCCGTGCCGTTATACATATCAATCAACCGGTCAGCTACCCCCGACGTGGGCGCCCATGTCTTCCCCAACTCTCTGCTTGGTGCATGTAATCAGTTCTGACGCCCATCTTGTTCCGGAACCATGTCAGGCCACCCAGCATCTTTTTGCATCTTCTTTCACGATCTCTCCCAACCGTTTTCCTGTTTTTCCCAAATTTTCCCTAAACCCTTTCCCCGCATTATATGCCGAACCTTGATTGCCGGTTCTTATCCCGGATGGGGTTTCTTTATGTGAAACCCTGATTTAAACCTCTCATTTGTTTTTTTTTTAATTTTGAAGGGAATTTTTTTCCCCTTTTTTTCTGGAAACCCATTGTGTTTTTTGTGTTTTGGGGTAGTGTTGTTCCCAGAGCAAAGGGGGCATTCGGGACAACTTTTTCCCTGGATGATGGGGTTGATGTCCCCCCGCGCCTAAATTGGCTCTTTTTACCCGTTTACTGTGGCCTTTTGTTGAATCGGTTTCCCCAGTCGATCCTTCACACGATCCAAAAAGGCAAGTTTCTGAAATTGGGATGCCCCCCCATAAAAGTTTCAACCTGAAGAGTTTTTACGTAAATCTAATGCCCGGGATCGGCTGTTTCGGGTAATGGGAGAGCAGACGGGGCTTGCATAAACAGCACGATTTTGAGGTTGAAGATGGATAAGTGAGATATGCTTTGGTCTTTTTCCGGACTGTCTTTTGGGATGAATACACTAAAATAGATGTTGAATCGACCCAGATTTAAACATTTTGGCGTTCCCTTGTGCGTAGAACTGAATCCCCAAAAAGGCGATTTAAAATTGTGTTTAATCAGCAACCCCCGGGGCCTCAGTATTCATCCCCGATATCTGTTGGGGCGACTCCCACTTGGGGGGTCATCCCGGAGTTCAATGACGCGTTTAGTAACCAATAACGATTTTTTGGATTATTTCTTCTCAGAGTATCGACCAGCGGGTCAGGTAAAAAATTAAAAAGGAAATAAGCCACAGTGCCAGTGATCCCGCTTTTAGGGGTTGTTTTATTGACTCATTTTTTTTTTAAAAACAAACAGCATCCCAAACGTTTACAAAAAAATTTCCCAGTTTGTAAAAAGGAATATCGGTATTGGGAAACAATTTTTCACCAATAGATAAAAAATAAAACGCATAAAATTAAAAAAAGAAATTGTAAAAAAGGGAGCCAACCCGGGGGCTTTTAAGCATTTACAAAAAACCAGCCCAAAATTTAACGGGTTTTGTTTTGTCGTCTAAGCTTTTTCCCTTTATTTGCCGGGGTTTGGGGCTCAAAATTATCTATCTTCTTTTTTTTTTTTTTAAAACGGTTCCAAAAATTTAAACCCGAAGTAGGCAAAATGGGTGAGCAGGAAGAATGAATTTTCTTTTCTTTCTTTTAATGGAAGTAGGTTTTGTATGCTTACGGCCCAAATGTCAAGGGCTCAATATACCAGATGATGAAGGGTCAAACATAAGGACTGCAAAAGAACAAGAAAGAAAATTACCAATGTGAATGAGAATTTGGGGCGAAAAAATTAGAAGGGACCTATAAAGAAATAGTGGAGCGGTTTTCCAGCCTGCTCTTTTTCGATGTTAAACTGAAGATTCTTCAACGTTAAAATTGAACCCCCGGGACCCATTTTTTACTTCCGTCTCCGATAGAACTAGGAACTGATCCCCACCTACACTGAAAATCGGGGATCTATGGAAAAAAATTTCCAGATGACCCCCAAAAGAAGCAAAACCGGTGTTTTTGGTAAGAGAGATGAAAATCTAACCTTTCCCCAACAGAGACTCCCCCAAAATAATAATATGGGTGGGCGTAAAAAAAAAATTATTATATGGGAACTATTTAAATAAACTGAATTTTTGCATTTTGAAGAACTGAATTACCATATCAAATTATAAGTTGTTTTTTGCTTGATTATAATTTCCTTTTAACATTAAATCTATTGCATCTTTGTTAAGAGGGCAGTAAAACGATTTCATCAGAAAAAAAATTTAAATGTTTGATTTTTAAATTGGAGCTGTCGTGCAAATTGTATTATTTTAAAAATGCTGCCCATGTTTTGTAATTTCTTTATGTCACATCTTTTTTTTATACATAAATTTTGGTCTTTCAGATGAATTTTTTTATTTCATTATTTTCCCGGTGGGTAAAAATTTTTTTTTAAAAACAAAAGACCCTAGCCCAAAAAAAGGGCGAAAATGTATATTTTGAGGATCAATGAACACACGAAGAAAGCCGGACAGTTCAAACTCTATTTCCAGAAAGGTTTAAAATTTTCCCCTAAACCGTTGGGACCACACCCGGGACAGAAAATTTTTAAAAGTAGAAAATGCTCTTTGGCGTAGACCCAACCCAAAAACATAGGGCAGTAAAGGATCAGAAATTAAAAACTTGTACAAACAAAGGGAAAGGGGAAAAGTGTGGGGGACTGACTGTACCCAAAAGAGTAAAAAAATTTTTTTACGTAGGAGAAAAAAAAACCCCCTGACCTGCACGTGTATTGTAACACACAAATACCTCTTAACGGGGGTTTAACGTTAGCCGTTTTTTTAAAAGATCAAGTATATAAAACAAAAAGGAATGATTAAATTGGTCGCAGTAAAAAAAACAAACGCGAAGAAGAAGAAAAAATTCATCAATGCTTTTATAATATCAATAAATTTCCCTCTCTATCCCCGAATCGGCAAAGAAAAAAGGGCCCAAATTTTAACTCTTAAAAACAAACATAGCTAAACTGTTCTCTGACCAGTCGAAATACTCACAAAGGGGTTTACAGGCTGGCCCATTTTGGCTGGGGAATGTTCTTATGTTTCCAAAAAGTTCTTGGGGTCTCTTTTGGGGCTAAAAATTTTTGGCCTCCCCTTTCTGCTGGTTGGCGTTAAAATCCAGAACAAAATTGAAAGGTGCAATTATTTTGGACCAAAAATGTTGAAGACCCACGGAGTTCGTACTATGTGCATCATTTTAAAATTATCTCCCCCCATTTATGTCGACAGGGTATATTTCGACGCCCTTAAGAAAAAGGGTTTAACTACGTTTTTCCAAATTTTAGTTACGGGTTTTGACTTTTTGACTCCCCAATAAATTCTGTATAAAAAGGGTAAAATTTACCAGGTATTTTTTGAAATTTGAAATTACATTTTTTAATTGAAAGATTTTAATACAAACCAAATGTGAATTTTTACAGAAATTTTTTAGAAAAAGAGCAATTTAAGTTTTAAAAACCCAAATGACTTGGTGCAACTTGATCATAAAATGACGATGGCTCGGATCCCCTAAACTGGTCGAGGTCCCCCAGACAAGCCCTTAAAAGGGGAAACCCCTAAGAAAAATGAACTGGAACAAAACTTTTTTGGGGAAAGGGGGAAGAATAAAATGGGCTGTCCCGGGAGACCATAAAGAAAACAGCCAGAGCCCGAGAAAGTGGCGAACAACTGTTGGGGGCCCCCATGTCCACAAAGGGCGGAGAGGAAAAAATCCGGGTTAACCTGAACATAAATGCGAAAAATGGTACATCATCATCAAGTAGCTTGCCCATTCCGGAACTGGCCCCCAAAAAAAATTTAGTCCTAAAAAACTCTCTGTTCTGTGCAAGTTGATAATGTTAAAAGCAGTCTTTTTTCAAATCGTCAAACATTTTTTTACACCCTTTGTCTTCTAGGTCTTCCTCTATTTTTAAACTTCACTTTGGATGGCAGACATATGATCTAAATTTTAGTGACAATGGCTTTAATTCTGACTATAGTCCTCCCCCAAAAGGGGAAAGCAATCAAACTACTTTTTTTTATTAAAAAACCCCATAAAAATTTATTACATATTAAGTTTAATTTTAATAAACTTACACAGGAAACAACAAAATTGAGTATCGCCCCCCCCAACCCCCCCCCCGGGGTTGGAGGCTTAAAAGGTCGAAAACAAAGGCCTTTTCGCCCGGTTTTTTTTCCGGAAAAAATTCCAGGGCCGGGTGTGGGGGAAAAAAGGGGCCCAACCCGGGATTAAATTTTAATTTTTAACCCCCCCTTAACCCCCCCTTTTTGAGCTGCCCCCTTTGGGGTTCCCCTGGGGGGGGAAAAGGGGATTTCCTTAAATTTAGTAAGGCCAATTTATTTAATTTCCCCCAAGGGAAGGGTTTTTGGAAAAACATATAATATCACAAGTTTTAAAACATGGGGAGTTTTTTTTGGAAAAGCTTTTCCCCCCTTTTCCCCGGAAAAATAAATGTATCATCATATAAAATTAATAGCAGATGTCCCTTTTTCTTGGGAAATTTATATTTAAATCTGTAGTAAGTGTATTTAATGAAAAAAAAGAAAAGATGTGGATTTTTGCATTACAAAAATCGTGTCGATGTAAACCATGATCGTTTCTTTTTAGATGGTGATTTGTCAAGAAAGGGACCTTTTGGGGAATTTTTTAATTGTAAGGAAAAATTTAAATCTCAGAAAGATCCTACAAAATACCATGGACAAAAAAAAAGATAAACAATGATGTACTTATAAACTTAATGAAGAAAATTGGCTGATAAAAAATTAAAATTATACAAAAAAATTAGATATTTTGGGCCCACATCAAGAGTCAAGGAGACCGGAAAGGGTGGGCATTCACAGGCCCCGGGGGCAAAAGGCAGACAAAAAAAAGAAATGTCTATAAAATTTTTAAAAAAAATAGAAAAGCCGTTAAAGTGGGTGAACTGGCGGGAGATGGAGTGAATAAAATCAAGATTTAAATGAATAAGAGAATTTATGGGGAAATCTGGACAAAATCAAAAGGATGATCGCGCAAGAGAAGGGAAAAGGAGAGGAACCCCTTTTCGGGGTTCCCCACACTTAAAAAAGGGGAAGGGGCCTCCTACCCCCTGAACATTTATCTCCTGAACACTGCTTCCCACATTATGGTAAAAAAATGTAAAGGGAAAAAAATTTTTAAACCCCTAATATCTAAAAAGGGTTTTCCCAAACTTTTTTTTTTTATATATAGGCAGAGACTGATAATATCCCCAGAAAAAAAAATCCCGAATAGAAATTTCAAATCTTTGCTTTAAGATTTTTGTCAAACTATAAATCAGGCAGAAAAATTTTGTTTCAAAAACTTTTTGGGTTTGGAAATTAAAAAGGTCCTTTGTTTTTTAAAAAAAAAAAAGGTTCAATTTAATTAAAATTTTAAAAAAAATTTCCTTTAAATTTTAAATATCCCCCCAAAAAAAAAAAACTAAAAAAGACCCCAAAAATTTTGAAGGAATTTATTTCCCTTTGGAAACCAAAAAAAACGGTTAAAAACCGATAGCTGACAAATTTCAAAAAAAAAGGTCTGAACATCGCGGGAATTTTTATTATAACCTGGGGGGGGGCTAAAAATGATTTGGTTACATTATACGCTAAAAATATTAGCATTGGGAGTAAAAAGGTTCATAGGGACAAGCAGCGGAAAGGTTTAAAAGTGAGCTGGCACTAATCAAGATCCCACCTACCTGGGATCCTGGTAACAGAAAATTGGTTCCGTCGGGGCAAGCGCGTGGGGGATCAGGAAAAAGCTACATGTAGTGGTAGGCAAACGGAAAAAGCAAAGGTAAAAAATTCACGAAAAAATGCACCATTTTCCCGGGCGGTGCCCCGGTAAAAAGTCCCCAAAAAAATATTGCGAAACTTTAAAAACAGAAAATTGTGTACTAGTCGTTTAAAACAAACCCAATTTCCCGGGAGAAAAAGGCCCAAACAAATTGCCAGCTGTGGGCAAGAATCAATAAGAACGATTTTAACGAATCAAATTTTCCAAGCGCTTTGAAAAAAATTTTCGACACAGGGGAAGGGTTTTGGGGTAAATGCCGTAGAAGAGACCAAGGGCAGACAAATCTATTGGGTAAAGGCTGGGGGCCAAATCCAAAGTTTTTTTTTAACGTCCCAAAACCCATTCCCCGAAAAACCCGGGGGGGTACTGTTGTTCCAATCCCCCCGGGGACCAGGACGGTGATTTTGTCGACCCGCAAAATCGGTTCCCTTTACGCCAATGAATCGCCCCTCTTTTATTTTTTTGTGCACATCCCCAGTCCAGTGTTTCCGGCCGGGGAATATCAAGGAAACCGAACTTCCCAAATCCCGGTCGCCCCTTTGACAAGGCTGAGAATTTTCCTTTCCCCGGAATAAACTCTGGGTCAAAAAAAGAAGGGCCCTTAAAATGAAAAAGTTTTTGACAGGCTGTCCAAAAATATTAACTTTAAAAAGGGCCATATTTTTCTGGTATTTGGGAAAGAAGACTTCCCAAAGGATTAAAATGTCCCCAGAAAACTAAGAATTTTTCCCCAACCCGGGGAACGCCCTCACAGTCGGGGCAAAAACAGTGTAGACCCCCCATTTGGGTAGATCAAAAAGCCCAAATATACGGCAAAAATATGATGGAAAAGGGCAAAAACCAATTTTAAAATATGGCACAGGGGTGTTCAGGGCGTTCCCCCCTTTTGGAACAGCTGGCTGAAATCGAACTTTGCGGGCCAAATATCATGGGCCCCAAATTGCACAACGAAAAAAACTTCTTGTTAAAAAATCAAAATTTCACAATTAGAAAGAAAAAATTGCCCCGGAAGAAAGAACGAAAAAAAAATGATAAATAGCATTAATATGTGTATTTTTGGTTCTTTTTTTAGCATAGTTCTGTTGGCATTAATTTATAATTGACGTTGACTGGACGTTGATTTTTGATTTTCGAGTATGGGTAAAAAGGGCAAACTTTTTAACCCTTTCGCTGCTCATACTTTCTAAACCCCCGGGGAAAAAATAAAAATTCATGTTTCTAGGTCACAAACGTAAAATCGCCTATAGCAGTGACAGTAGCAAGGGGATAACGTGTTAACACGTCTTTAGCCCAAAAGGAGAGAAAATTAAAGACTTTAATAAAATCTTTGGGTGAAGGGGAAAAACGTATATAAAAGCCCCAGAGTTAAAAGGGTTAACAATGCAGTGAAAAACATCTATAGTTTTGAAATAAGTGTTACAGAAGAGACCCCCATATCAGGACAGAGAAAGAGAACAGATAGATCTACCCCGGAAGAACTCATAATCAAAATAAAATTAGCTGAAAATTACAAAAAAAGAATAAAATTAAATTGAAGTAATTTGGAAAATTTTTAAAAAACATAAAGGGTTGGAAAACAATTATTGAAGGAGAGATGACTAAAAAGAGGAAAAAGAGGAAGACAACTCTAGATAAACCGGGAAATTAAACCCGGGATGGTTTGAGCATGACAGCTGGGGTAAAAGACATCGGGATTTGGGGAGAAAATTTTCCCCAAAGATTGTTAGGCGAAAAAGGGTTCTGCTCCGGGAAAAAGTTTTTTTTGATAATGAGTTATAATAGAAAACCCCATAACAAGATCGTGAAAGTAGATTTGTACGATGGGCCTATTTTTTTATCTTCACTTTATTATCTGTTTGTCTGAAAAAAAGTAACTTATTTCAGTGGGTCTAATCATGGGGTTAAAATTTTTTAAAGTTAAAAAAAAACAGCAAAAGAAATTAACTTTTACAATACGCGAAAAAAACCGTCTTTTTCCCTTTTTTTTTTGGGGAACAAATTTTAAAGGCGATGCCCTTACAAAATTTTTTATAATTTCTTCCCTAAACGGGCGAGACAAACTGATACCCCAAAAATTGTCGCATTTGAAAGTCTATTTAAAAACACCCACTTGCTGTTTTTTTAATTTAAAAAAAATTTAAAGCTTTAAAAGTCCTCACTTTATATTAAAAACGGGTTAGAACCATTTTAAACGTAAAGGGGTTTGTTAAAAGGGGGAACTAACTTTATGGGTCTGTCAGGTGGGTTTTGATTCTATGGGTTAAAAAAGAAACAGCCAAATCCAACAATGATCCAAGAACGATTAGGTTTTGCAATTGGGAAAGTTTTTTTTGGTATTTTGTTTCAACCAAGGACACGTCACTGTGTATCTGTAGTAAAGTGACCCTAAAAAACCTCCCTAGCATATCTCACTCCCTTGGAAACCCCATTATTGCCGTTACCGTTTTTAATCTTTTAAACCCCATCTACTTGTAGACTAGATTGGGGGTGTATATTTGGGGGTAAATAACGTGACTTTTTGTGAAGGGGTGGTTTGGTTGACATTTCATCAAAAAAATTTCATCATGAAAGGGTTTAATTTAAATAGTTTTCTTTAGTTTTTTCCCAAATAAAATAAAAAATCAAGCATCTCCCGGGCGTCACTCTGCATGTCAAGGGGAAAGGGTTTTTTAAAAAAGCATTCAGGGGTTTCGGGGGTTTAAAATTCAGAGATAAATTAACCCAAAAAGGTTATTTATTTTAATCCCCCCTGTTTAACGAAGATAAAAAGTTTCTCCTAACCCGACTTTTTTACAGATGAAGGGGAAAGAAACCATTCCGTTCAATATTTTTCAAACCCATGGAAATTTTTTTTATTTTCCCAAATCTAAAAAAATAAACAAAAATGTATGAAAATAAAAATTTGTATACCCAAAAAGGACGTAGCCATCCCCGTTAAACGAGTCGCTGATTTTTCTGGCACTACTTATCGTTCAGTAGTTTATCATTGCTTTCCCGAACGGTGGGCCCATTTTTTCCTTTAGTAAACATCCAGGTTTGTTTTTAAAAATTGCCTACCGTGGGGGTTTTAATCAGGTACCGGTTCATGATCAGCTCACTACCTCTTGGAAGGGTACAGATCCCCATAAAAACCAAAAAAAATTTTCAATCAAATATTAAAATAATTTGGGGATTGTTGATATTACATTTTTAAATTTTTTTTAAAAAAATTTTATAAAAAATGAAAATTTCGAATAAGCACATATTTGGGGGAAAATCCACATTTTTCTATGACACTGGGTAAGCCGGGTAAAAAGTCGGGAAAATTTTTGAGGAGTTTATTCCTTTTCCCCTGTTTAAAAAAAAATGCCAAAAAACCCCAACTTCATATGGTGAGATAAAAAAAAAGAACAGTGGGTTTCGTTTTTGCAACAAAAAAATTAAATTTAGATTTATATGAACGTTTTTTTTTGTTTTGAAATCCTTTTTAAAGGGTTTAGTTTTTTTCCCAATTTTTTATTTGGTTTTCCTCGGTTTGTTCTGTTCCAATTTTTTACTTTCCCCAACGAATTAAAACAAAAAAATAATAGATATCTAACCAAATTAATTGGACATGGGCACCGCTTTTACATAAAACGTCAAAACGGCGCGTCACCAATAACAAAAGGGCACTAAATGCAGGCCAGTAATAATGCCGTGGGAAAATTTTGTTTGATTGAAATCCCGCCCCGGGGAAAAATTATGGTAGGCACGGTAGGGTTTTACTGCAGGGGGAACCTTTTTTTTTCTTGTGGGTTTTAAATTACATTTTAAACCCGGGAAAGGCCCCGCCTGCATTGGGGGAACCCCAGTTTAAAGGGAAAAAAAACCCCCACCAAAAAAAAACAGTCAAAAGGGGACCATATAAAGGCATGACTACACTTGAATTAAAAGAGGAAAGGCGAAAAAAAGAAACTTTTGCCTTTTTTTTTCTTGTAGTGCATTCCCGAAAAGACTTGTCTGATCTTTTTCTTCATTTTCTTTTGTGCATTCCTGATACAGGCTTGTCTGATCTTTTCTTTTTTTCTTTTAAATTCCCCATACAGACTTGTCTGATTTTTTGCTTCATTTTTTTTTTGTAAATGCATTCCTGATACAGACTTGTCTGATCTTTTTTCTTCATTTTCTTTTTGTATGTTCCTGATACAGACTTGCTATCTTTGCTTCATTTTTTTTTTGTAATTTCATTCCTGATACAGACTTGTCTGATCTTTGCTTCATTTTTTTTTGTAGCTTCCTGATACAACTTGTTTGAAAAACGCTTCATTTTTTTGTTTTATTCTTTTAAGATTTTTTGAAATTTTTCCCAAATTTTTTTTTTAAAGGGATTTTTTGGAGAAGCAACTTTTTTCACCTTTTTTTGATTCTTTCCTTTAAAATTGTTTAATTTTTCATTTTTTCCCTTTCTTTTAAAGATTGTTTTAAACTTTTTTCATTTTTTTTTTTAAAAAAACAAACCATCAGAAATTGGACTTTTTCAACCTTCTTAAGCACCCCAATTTTTACTTTTTCTTATTTTTTGTGGTAATTTTTGTTCAACCACTTTACTTTTGGGGCCCTTCCCTTTTGCTTCCCCCCAAAACCTTTCGACTTTTCTTATTTTCTTGAGGGCACACCCCCCAAAACCGACCTTTCCCTTTTTTTCCCGGGCCCGATAAAACGTCATCTTTTCCCATTTTTTTACCCCCCTGTTAAATTTTTGGGTCGCTTTTTTTTCCGGCATTCCGTCCCGTTTTGTTTACGGGTTTTCTTCCGGTAGACTTTTGAATTTTCCCCAATTTTTTGTAGGGGCCCTTCCCCCCGGAAAATTCCCCAAATTTTCTTTTCCTTTTTTCTTTTTCTTGGGGAATTTTTCCGTACAACCCCCCCTGGCGCTTTTTTCCGGGCCCTTTTTCCGGCCCGCGATCTTTTCTTCCTTTTTTTTTATGCCCTTCCTGTCGCTTTTTGTCTTTTTTTATTTTTTGTTTTGCCCGCCGGGGAGCCCATCCTTTTCTTTACTTGCTCGTCACCTTTTGCCCGGGGACCCTTTTTTCCCCTTTTTTTGGGAAAAATTTCCAAACTTTTCTACTTTTCCTTTTCTTTTTTTGTTTGGGTTCCCAACCCCCCCTTTTAGGATTACGTGGTTTGTCCGATTGGCCCACCCTTTTTTCCCTTTTCTTTTTTTTTATGTTCCGATTCCCTTGCCCACTTTTACCTTTTTTTGTCATTTCCAACCGTTACGCCATTTTTTCTTTTGGGGGTTTCCCCGTAGGGCTTTTTAACTTTTCCACCAACCCCCTGTGGGTTTTGGGGAACTTTGCTTCCCCTTTTCCATGTGCATTCGGTGCGTGAAACCCCTTTTCCATTTTCCTTTTTTCCCCCCCCAATACAACTTTTTACTTTGCTTCATTTTTGGGGGTGCACAGGTCGCGTCATCTTTCCTTTTTTCTTTTTTTTTGGACCTGGTCAGCCTTCTCGATTTTGCTTAAATTTTCCCGAGGGGGTTCCGGGGAAAGAGCATCCTTTTTTCCAATTTTTTTGGTGGGTTTCCTTCCTTTCGATTTTTTACCTTTATAATCGTGCCCCCCATTCCCGTTTTAAGGATTTTTTGGTTGCCAGAGTTTTTTTTTGGGCCCCATGTTTTTGGTTTTTTCCTTTTTTTGGGAGTTCAACTTTTTGACCCTTTTTTTAGCAAAAAAATTTTATCGGGCCTTTTTTAAAGGAGAAAAAGGGACTTTTAAGAGAGCTTTTCAGCCCCAAGGGTTCCCGAAAGTTTTTTTTTTTTCCCACAAAGCGATTTTTTTCCCCGGGTTTATCCTTTCAAACTTTTTTCTTCCATCCGGCCCCGTTTTTTTTTTAAAATTTTTAGAAAAATTAAATAACCCAACGGGAAGTTTTTCCCCCGGTTTCCAAAAAATCGGGGCCCAACCAATTTTTTTCCCCTTTTTTCGGTTTTTAAAAATAAATTCTTTTGCCCTCCTTCTAACTTTTTCTTTTGAGTTTAAGCTTTCCTCCCCCGGCCCCCCCTTTCTTTTTTAGGCCCCGGGCCCCCAACCCCATCGTTTTGGTTTAATCAGGGGTTTTTAACCACGGTTTTTAGGTGAAGGAAAATTTTTGGGGATTTTTTTGTGGGCCCCGCCCCCACCCAATTTCCCGGCGTGCCGGGGTTGGTTTTTGCCGGGCCCCTTTACCCCCCTTCAGGTGGTTTATGGGACCCCCAAGATAACCCCCCAAACCCCAAGTAATTCCAAAAGGGGGGGGGCTTCCCCCCCCCCTTATTTTTTTGGGCCCCCTGCCCCCAGGGGAAGGTTTTGCCCCAACCAAGGGAATTTTTTTGGCCCCCGGGGCCCCCAGGGGGGAAGGATTTGGGAAAATTGGGCCCCCCCATTTTAATTTTCCCCCAACCCCCGGTGGGTGGGGGTTCCTTTTGGGGGAACCTTTCGAAAAAGGGAAGAGACCCCCCCAAAGCCCCCGACCCACTGGAAACCCCGATAATTTAAAAAAAAAGTTTTTGCAAAACCCCCCCCAAAATTTGGAAAGAAACTTTAATTTTCGGTCAAAAAAACAGGGGTCCCGGTTTAACCCCAAAAAAGGGTTTCCCCCGGCGGGCCTTTTGATTGGAATTTTTCGTTTTCCCCTTTTTGTCAGAAAGGATTTTTTTTGCCTGAATTTTACGGGAACTTCAAAAGGAGAAATTTTTTTTACTGGAAAAAAAACCCCAAAGAAAATTTTTGGATTCATAAATTTGGGGTTAAAAAGGAAAAATAAAATATTTAGGGCTTTTCCCCCAAAAAAACAAAGTTAAAGGGAAAACCGGTTTTTTTCGGAAAAAACCAAAACCACCCATTTATTAAGCAAAAAAAAGGTTTAAAATTTAAAAAAAGGGGCCTAGCAAAAAAAATTTTCTTGGAAAAAAGGAAAACCGGTTTTTTGGATTTGTTTTTCCCTTTTTTTTTGCACGAGCAGGATGACGTCAAAATTAGATGCCCCCCGGCTTAGATCTAAAAAAGGGCCCAAAAAAAACAGCCAAAATTTAAAGTTTCGAGCCTGAATTTGTCTTTCCCTAAAAGGGGAAAGCCCAGTACCCATCTGGGTGAAAATCCCCGGGTCCCTAGAGGATTAATGGGTGGTTGTTCCAAAAAACAGCGTTTTTCCCCAAAATGGGCGGTAGGGGAAAACGTTTGGGGAAAACCATGTTCTTGGGAAAAATTTGGGAATGAAAACCCAACTATAAATTCTTGTCCCAGCGTGGACAATCAGTGATGTTTAAAAAGCAACAGCTGCTCTAGAAAAAGGAAATATTGCAATTTTAAAAAAGACTTACATGAGTATGAGTCTACGACAATAGCATGGCAATTAAGTGAATAGAGGTGCTGGAGTTTTTTAAAAAAACAGGTACTCCTCCTCCCCCCGCCCCACGCAACAGGAAAAAAGGGGGAAATAATCCCCAAAAATTTTGGGGGGGGTTTGAAAAAAATCAAACTATACTATACTATATTATACTATATTTTCTATCAATTATACTATAAAAAACCCCCGCTATCTAAAAAAAACTTTTTCAAAAAGTGTTTTTAAAAACAGGGTTTTGTTAACTCAAAAATTAAACGGTCATATTCGATCAAACAGTGTTTGACAAACACATCGATATCCCTTTTTGTTGGTTTTTACGGGGGAAACAACAGCATCTGATAAAACAAAAAAGAAAACACAAAATACAACATAAGGGCCTTTTCCCCTTCCTTTGTAGCTTTAAGATTATTGTCAGGAAAAAAAACAGGAGTTTTGAAAACCCTTGGAAACCCCCCAAAAAACCCAAAGGCCCCCGGGACATCCCAAAACATGGAAAACTGTATTAAATATATCATATCTTTCCATCTGCTTAAGGGTGGCGAAGCAAAAATTAAAAAGGGGCAAACATGTTATTTTTAAAGGGCTGGGCGTCTCTTACACAACAAATTTATTTTCCAAAGGGGCAAATCGCATACCCACCACAAAAATTATTTCCAATGGCCCTTATAGATCAACGGTTCCCAAAAATTTGGGGGTACCCCCTCCCAGTGGGGGCTGAACCCCTTTCCCGGGGGGATAGTGGGCGAAGCATTTGGAGCGTTCAGGCGATCTAAAGGGTCTGCGATTTTACTTTTATATTTAAAGATGTTACTTTTTTTGTGATTGAAAAATGTATTTGGGTAAAATTTTTGCCCTTACTTTTTCCCAAAATTTTAAAGACATGGGTAATGTATCATTGGGTTTTATTTCTCAAAATATCAAACTGGAACAAGGGTAAACTGCTATAAGAGGGGGCGGAGGGAGGGGGCAGGGGGAAAGGGGGGGTTACAAAAAATTTTTGTCCTAAAGTGGGCGGTGGTCAGAAAAAATTTGGAACCCATGGGGATAGATCAACTGAAGAAGAAGAATTGTTAGAAAAAAAATTGAGATAAAAAATTTCTTAAAGGGGAAGAGTGGGAAAAAGATGTCGACTGTAATTCCCACAATTTTGGGGAAAGGTACCAACTAAAAATTCCAATTTTTAAGATTATTTGTCTTTCAACCAGAAAGAAATTCCTCAAAATGTTTATTGGTACCGTATTTAGTCTCCTGTGATCGACTGTATACTGCTATTCTGCCCATATTTTAACTTTTTCTGTCTGTCCCCTCTATTTATACCTTTCTGACTATCTCATCTCTGGTTTCTGTTTGTTAAATCTCTGTACACATTTTCTTTTCTTTATCTCTGTACACGGTTCTTTTATTCACCCATGTACACCTTTCTGTATGTTTTTATTTTCTACACTTTTTTGGGATGTCTATCTCTTTAAAAAAGTATATTTCCCTAAACTATTGACGTTTCTGTCTGTCCCCGTTATTTTAAACTTTTTCTGTCTCACCCTCTATATACTTTTTTGTTTGTCTGATCTCTATTAATTCCTGGAGTTGAAACACTACCCCTTTTTTTGTCTCATTTTCTTTCACTTTTTTTTCTGTCTCATCTATTTCAATTTTCTGTCTGTCAGTACATTAAAATTTTTCTTTTGTCCCTCTATCTACAATTTTTTTATGTTCATCTTTTACACCCTTTCTTTATCTAAATTTAAAATTTCCCTTTGTTTTGTTCTATTACCTTTCTATCATTTTTTTTCAAGGTCAAAAGACAACCTTTTAACTTTCGTTATTAAGGGTTTTTCTTTTTTTTAACTTCCGGGACTTCTGTCAACGTTCCTATTGTTATACGACATTAATTTATAAATGCACATCCGTCGTTTTTTTTGATAGCTCCATAATGCATAAAATTGCTTCAAAAAAATCTTTATTAGTCGTTGAAAAGCATATGTTACAGGAGGGGGTGCTGTCCTCATAGTTACCGGACCCCCCCCCGAAACGGAGGGCCCTTCCTGCTGCTTTTTTAATACCCAAACGAACAAAGGGGGATTCATTTTATATACATTTTTTTATTATCATTGGGAAAAAACACGAACACGTCAAAACGTGTCCAAAAGTTTATTTATCTCTTCTTTATTTAAATAACATCCCGTTTCTGTTACTAAACCGTCACTATTTTTCCAAAAAAACGTCTGTTTTAGTTATGTGTTGCACTTCTACATAAAAGTACAACAATAGTCTCAATAATTTAAAAAATCTAATTTACTACTCTTTAAATATCTGGGTAATTTTCCATTCCTCCCCCATCTGGGGGAACCATGACATAGGGAAAGTTATACAGGTTCAAAATCCTGAAAAAAAAATGCATGCATCTCCTGAAACGATATACAGGTTCAAAATCCTGAAAAAACCGATGCATCTCCTGGCCGATGTCTTATCAAAAAGCGAAGCAAAAATAGGAAGAAATAGCGTTCGAGTCCTTAAAAGAATACCAACTCCTCCGGGGTCAATTTAAATAAAAAGTAAGTAAAGGAACCCTTTCATCCTCGGGTATTAAAGGGAATACAGTGTTAGTTTTTTTTTATTGACCGTCGGCACACGATGGGTGATTGGGGCAGCATCACGCCGGCCCCCTCTTTTTTTCCCCAGACTTCTGGTACCCAGTTGAGGCTGGGTCGACCTGAAACCGGCCGGGTCGGGGGAAAATTTCCCCGCGCCTTGGGGAGTTGAACCCACACCACCCCCTTGGGGAAGGAGTTCACTAAAAAAAATCGCTAACGCAGCCCCTCCGGAGTCAAAGGGCCCCACTAAATTGGCAGCTGGGGGGGGAATCCATGCAACGATGTGTATCGAGTCAACGATCGCACCGCAATTTCAGCTCTCGCAATTGTCCCTTTGAACAATGTAACGTATCGTTCCGACACCCAGGGAAAAATTTCAGTAAACTCCTTCAAAAGCGCAAATACATTTATTTTGCAAAACCCCAGGGCAAATCTTAAAAATTACGTTCTAAAGCCCCAACGAAAATGCACTCCTGGGGTAACCCGGGAAAAGGGGCTGGTTTCACCCAGCAGCTAACTCACCAAAAAAACTGGGGTGGGGGATGTTGACGGAAAATTTTAGTTGCGTTCTACGAATGAAACAACCCCCCAAAATATGGGCGTAGCCCCATCAAATATTTCCGGGACAGGGAAAAAGCAGGTGGGCATTCCCAAAATTTTAAAGCCCCAAAAACGCCTCCCCAACGGCAGAAAATAATTCCCATTCAGGTATAAACTCATCGTGGATAGAAAAGAAAATAATTTAAAAGGGGAATGGTACAAACCTAAGGTTGGCGAAGGGCGATAATTTTTTTAAAGCCGATCATCCTAAAAGAGTAAGATGACGTCCCAAACATGCTCAAATTATTAAAAGGGCCCAAAAAAAGAGCCAAAAAAGATCGTTTTCATGACAAGCATTTTCTCCAATGACTGAGAATATTCCCCTTTTGGAACGACCTCATATAGTTAGAAAAAGCATATTGAGACATAACTTTGGGGAAAAACATAAAGCCCAAAATACGGCGAAAAATTTCGGTTTGAGCAATGGAAAACCCGGAAAAATAACCATTCCATGATTATTTGGGAAGGGGTTTAAAAATGTCCAAACCGGAACGACCTTTCACAGTCAGCAAAGTATTAAATGTCTTTTGGGGTAATCCAACCCAAATACGGACTAAAAGATCATTAAAAAATTTTTTATCAAAAGATGCGTAAAAGAACGGGCCCCCCAAAGGGCAGGAAATTCGAAAAAGAAGTCGCCCCTTTACTAATCAACACCGCCGTAAGAGTACAGGTGGGATTAGGGGTCTTGGGGAAATTGTTTCAGGGGCAACAGGTTTCCGTAACGATCATACTCGAAGGGTCAAAATCTAAACCGTCCTCTAAAGACGGGGAAAGGCCCCACACATTAGGACAAAGTCTTTTTCTTCTTTTTCCAACGTTTTCAGACATCGATTTGTATACTATTAAAAATAGGGTTGGGATCCCAAACCCGGGGTCCATGACATTTCCATAGTTTATCTTGGACTGATTGGGGTTGGGCCCTGTTTTTTTCTGTTCCATGTAAATTTTGGGCATTCTTGCATTGTTCTGTATTTTTGCTGGGCCACATGACATATGTCAGATGGGCCTATTTTTTACTTGTTAAACAGATGGGCCCAAGTTTTAAGGGCCCCGTTGTAAAACGAAAAAAGACAACCTTTCCTTCCCCCTTAGTTGGGGGGTAAGCATCTCCTTTTTATGCCCTGGGTGATCTTCAGCCATTTGTTCTTTAGGCCATTTTTTTCCGTACTTTTTCTTCCCTCATATGTCATTTCTGGGTCTGTCTTGGGGGCCCCTTTGCTTTTGCCAATAGCTGCCCCGTCTCATTGCCAGGTATTCCGCAGTGAGATGGTATCCACTTATTAAATTTCCTTAAAAAAAGATGTTGATTTTTTGTAGTGATGGGGGGCCTTCCAAGTTGTTATCGTTTTTTTTTTAGGGCAGTAATTACCAGGGCATGGGAAGAAATACCGGTTTTTATTTACATTCCCCACCTATGGTTTTTGCTGCCCTTTTTGGGCCTCTGCCTCTGCTCTGTAATTTGGAGAACCTTCCCGTCCTAATTTTAGCCCCGAGTTTCCCTGTCACTGAGTTTCTATGGCCCCCCCCTCCTCCATTTTCAGTTACATTTGCTGCAAAAAACCCATTCTGTGTATAAAGGGGCCCCTGCTGTTGAAAGGGGTTTTCCTTTTGGTACTGGGCCAGGAGTTTTTTTTCTTCACTTGTTTGTTTGGTTTTTTCCTTTCTATCCCTGTGATGTTCTCATTCAGCTCTGGGGAATTTTTATCTTTCCCCTATCTGTCTTGGTTTGGTTTTTTATGGTTTTTGGGGGAACTGGGACATGATGGTTGTTTTCTCATCATCTTTGGTTTTTGCTCCCAAAATTGGTTGTTTTAGTCTGCCCTTCCCAGCCCATTCATTCTTTTGGTACATTAATTTTTCTTCTAGTCTCTTGAACTTTTTTGGTTTTTTTTTGTGCTCTTTGCCCTTATATCCCCATTGGTTGTAGGCCGGGGCTTTCCATTTTCCCGTATTGGAGTAGACTCATTCCCCCGTAATAATTCTCATAGCTTGGTTCTGAACACGGTTGATTTTATTGAAGGGGTTGGGGGGGCCCGCCAAAAGATTCCAAGGGCCAGTGTCGGGGGGAACATATCCCATATAAAACTTTCTTTAAAAAACTTTATCACCCCCCGGTTGTGCCAGCTAGTTTTTCATGATTCCCTCCTGGGTTTTGCTTTGGTTTTTTTTTTTAAAACGGGGCATGCCATGTCATCCCCTGGGGCAAGGGGATTCCAAGGTATGGGTTTTTCTGGGAGCAATATATGGTTATTTGGGAGGGGCTTTTGGGCTTTGGGGGGTTTGTTGATAGGGGAAAAACGTATATGTCGTTTTCTTTTTATTCTTTGATCAGCCCCTGTATTGGAACCCTTGGTCTAGGGGTGTGAGGGCCTGTAATTTTTTTTTTGTTGCAGTGGTAATGCGCTCCTCTAAAAATTTCCCCGGGGGCCCGGTCATCCCCATATAGGGGGTGGTGGAAACCTTCTGGGTATGTTCTTTGGGTTTTTCATTGATGTATATGAGGGAAAAGTGGTGGCGACAGTCTCCCCCCTGGGGGGAACCCTTTTTTCTAAGGGGTTGTTTTCCTGCTGGGGGAACTCCCATTCATTTTTGCAGTTTTTTTCTAGATACTTGATTTCGGTTTGCATTCGTCCTTCTACTAGGTTTCTGCCAAAATTACTTTTCCCCGGGCCCGCCTTCCCCACTTTTCAAAAGCCCTTTCCAGATCTACCCATACTGCTGCGTTTTTTTTCCCTCTTTAAAAGATCCTCTATCTCCTGGGCGTGTATGTCACTTGATCTTTTGTAGATCTTGGTTTTCGGGAAACCTGCTTGTTGGGGGTAGGCCCTTTTTTCCCAAAAAGCCCATTAGTCTGGTGTTTATATGGTTCAACAATTTTCCTGCACGCAGCTCGTAGGCTAATTGGTCTATAAAAGCCCAAGGGGCTGTGGGTCCTTCCCCCTCTTTTTATCGGTATCAAAATAGCTTCCTTCCTTCTTTGGGGGTAACCCCCACTTTTCCCGCTACAGTTAAATATTTCTGGGGAGCCTTTTCGCTTGTCGTCCCATTTTTTATTAACATTTTTTAAAAAATTTCCCATCATTGCCTGGTGATTTTCTTTTTTTTAGAGAGCGTAATGGGTTTTTTAAAATTTATGTATTGTGAATTTTTTTGTCCCTTTCCCCCCCGGGGACCCTTAAAGGGGGCGTGGGCCCTTAGTTCCCTTTCCCTTTTTGGTTTCCCCCCCTTCAGGAACATCCCCCAAGTTTACTTTTTGAAAGTGCTCCTAAAGGGTATTAAAAATTTCCCTTAGCTGTTCATCATTCTGTTTGATGGTGATTGTGTGCTTGTATTTATTTTCCTTTGGGTTTTGTCCCCGGGAATTTCCCACAACTTATTTCCCTCTCTGTCTGGTTAAGGGGTTTGTGGTTTTTTTATCCCGCCATTTCCTAATTTTCGTTTAGTGTTCGGGTTGTATCTTGCCGAGGTGGCTTTGGGGTTTTAAAGTTTGTTTTTGTTGTTCTTTATTCTGCAATGTCTCTTTTCAGTTAGTTCTAATTTTTAGTTGTTCTAATTGTCCGTCCAGAATGGTTTTGGGTTTTGGTTTGCCCCCGAGGGGTGGGCTCAGTGGCTGCTTTTTGGGGGGCTTTGAAAAATCTGCAACCCACTTTTTTGCATCTCTTTTCGGGTTTAGGGGGCCCGGGATGGCCCGTCAGGGGTGGAAAATTTTCCCGTCTTCCGTTTGTAAATTCATCTTGGTAGAGCTTTGGTTGCTGTGGGGAGTATGCAACATTTCGGCCAGTTTTCGGGCTGTGATCACTTCCCGCAGTTGGTCCAGCACCATTCTGTCAATTTTTTGGTGGGTGTCACCGTGGCCAGGTCTGGGGTGGAGGTGGTTTTTCCCGGTTCTGGAGTAGTAACTAGGTTTATCCTCAGCATTGTTGATTAAGTGTAGGTTGGGTTCCATCTCCCAGTCCTCCCCATCACCCCCTGTTTTTTATCCTGGGAAACCCCCCCGCTTGGGGTGACTATTAAAGCTCCTACTACTATGCAGTTTTTGGTATTTTTCATGTTCTCCAGACAAGTCTTTTTTTGGAGGGCAGTAGATGTTTAAAATCCGGTGCTCCCCCCTTGGGCCCTTGCTCTATCCCTTTCAATTTTTACTGTCTACTACACATACTGTTTTTCTTGACATGAATCCCATTTGGGGGGAGGATCAGGGCTCCATCTTTTTTGGGCCTTCCCCGTCTAATCGGAAGGGGCCCGATATCCTCTAATGGGGAAAAACTTTGGGTGGGTTTGGGGGGCGTCTCTTGTATGCATGCATGTTTCTGCTCCTGTTGTAGAATTTTTTTTTTGGGGCCTTTTTCTTTAGTACCCTCTGCATTCCCCCGCATAATGTTGAATGTTCTTGGGGGTTTCTTCACTAAATGTTTTTCCCTGCCCGTCCCCCGGCTCGGCCGGGGGGATCATCACTTTCCCCCCCCTCTGTCGAGACTCCGTTTTCCCACTCTTTTTTATCCAAATCATTGCCCTCAAAACGAAATTTCGCTGCACATTGTCCCCCCGCCCTTTTGCGGGGTTTCTGTCAGGCTGCCCACCTTTGTTAATTTATTAACCTACAAGGCGGGAGGTTGGGCTCACTCTTAGTCCATCCCCCGCGGTGCGGGTACCTATCATAATGGGGTTTCCTTTTTTCCGATACGGCCCGAACGCCCCAGAAACAAAAGTTAGGGCGTTTGTTTTTGACCCATACACAAACACGGAACTAATCAACACGTTTTATCCGCTTTAGTAGCCCGAAACCGTAAATCACACCCCCAACCCCAAGAAATCGCGCACAGTTTATCCCTTAGAATTTCCCACCCGACATGTTGGGGGAAATCGAGTCCCGGGGCACCAGTAAAATGATAAACAAATGTCACGCAAAAAATTGGCCCGAAAAACAAGCCAAACCGCCCCGACTTCCCATGAACCCATATAGCGGGAACAAAACAAAACCCCCAAAAAAATTTATTTTTTAAAAATCTTTTAAAGGGTTCACCCAAACATTGTTTTTAATTTTATCCATTTGTAGGGGGTATTGTTATATAAGATCCCCTTCTATGCCAAAAATTAAACAATAGGGATTTTTTAAAACCCCAAAATTTATTACGGGTTTTTGCGTTGTCATTGTTGGGGAACACCAAAAAAATATTTAACATTGCAACATCCCATTCTTTCTTGGGAAAAAATGGGAAAAAAACAAAAAAATGTGAAGGGGGCAACAATTTTCCTTTCCTTTTCCGGTGATCATTCAGTGAACCTTTTTTGGGTTTTTTCGTCCTTGAATTCCCCTTATTTCCCTATCAAGTATTATAGTTTTGTCCATTAATTTGAAAAAACGTTTGAAATTGATTTTCCAAAAATTACCTGTTGGATCTTAAATGATTTTTTTCATCCCGCCTTAGAATATCCATGGCCCTAAAATAAAACAACCCGTATCCCCTAGATGCTACGGATTTTGCACACATGGGGGTTTCCTTTTATCTTTTTTTGACCCAAATTTCAAAATCGGGGGGTCAAATTTTAGATTTTTTGTATCCCCAGAATTTGTCCGTCAATTTATTCATAAGGGGTTTTCCCTATTCTTGATAGGTCAAATAATTAATTTGTTTTTTTTAATTGGTTTCCCCTGAGTGTTTTTGAAGGATTGCTTTCCTTTTCATCAGTGTTCCTAACCATTCTGATATGCCTTGCTACGATTTCAGAGATACTTATAAGTTAGATTCGTAAAGTGAAGCACCAGGGTTTCTTGTAGTTCAACCAGTACCGAGAATTTTGGACCAAGCTAGACTCGAAACCTGGATTTTATACGGAACTGGATCACTAGAGCAGAATGTGGTCCTCGCAACTGGCCAACCTATTTCCTATCCGTTACTTAGTACATATTATTATTCTCGTACGTTCTAGATTCTAGAGCTATAGAAACGTACACTGAAATGTAACTCTTGCTGAAAGTGGAAAGAAAAGATCGGACTCAATTTCACGGAAGAGATTGAGCGAGTTGTCCAGGACAGAGCAGTATGGAGAAAATACTTGTATGCTCTATGTAACGTGAGAGCCGCTGTAGTGTAGTTGTCCAGGACAGAGCAGTATGGAGAAAATACTGTGTAGTCTATGTAAGAGAGCCGCTGTAGTGTAGTTGTCCAGGACAGAGCAGTATGGAGAAAATACTTGTATGCTCTATGTAACGTGAGAGCCGCTGTAGTGTAGTTGTCCAGGACAGAGCAGTATAGAGAAAATACTTGTATGCTCTATGTAACGTGAGAGCTTTCTGAGTGTAGTTGTCCAGGACAGAGCAGTATGGAGAAAATACTTGTATGCTCTATGTAACGTGGGGAGCCGCTGTAGTGTAGTTGTCAGGACAGACGTAGATAGAGAAAATACTTGTATCTCTATGTAACGTGAGAGCGCTGTAGTGTGGTTGTCCAGGACAGAGCAGTATGGAGAAAATACGTGTATGCTCTATGTAACGTGAGAGCCGTTGTAGTGTAGTTGTCCAGGACAGAGCAGTATGGAGAAAATACTTGTATGCTCTATGTAACGTGAGAGCCGCTGTAGTGTAGTTGTCCAGGACAGAGCAGTATGAGAAAATACTGCATGCTCTATGTAACGTGAGAGCCGCTGTAGTGTAGTTGTCCAGGACAGAGCAGTATGGAGAAAATACTTGTATGCTCTATGTAACGTGAGAGCCGCTGTAGTGTAGTTGTCCAGGACAGAGCAGTATGGAGAAAATACTTGTATGCTCTATGTAACGTGAGAGCCGCTGTAGTGTAGTTGTCCAGGACAGAGCAGTATGGAGAAAATGCACTGTATGCCTTATGTAACGTGAGAGCCCTGTAGTGTAGTTGTCAGACAGAGCAGTATGGAGAAAATACTGTATGCTCTATGTAACGTAGAGCCGCTGTAGTGTAGTTGTCCAGGACAGAGCAGTATGGAGAAAATACTTGTATGCTCTATGTAACGTGAGAGCCGCTGTAGTGTAGTTGTCCAGGACAGAGCAGTATGGAGAAAATACTTGTATGCTCTATGTAACGTGAGAGCCGCTGTAGTGTAGTTGTCCAGGACAGAGCAGTATAGAGAAATACCTGTATGCTCTATGTAACGTGAGAGCCGCTGTAGTGTAGTTGTCCAGGACAGAGCAGTATAGAGAAAATACTTGTATGCTCTATGTAATGTGAGAGCCGCTGTAGTGTAGTTGTCCAGGACAGAGCAGTATGGAGAAAATACTTGTATGCTCTATGAACGTGAGAGCCGCTGTAGTTGTTTTCCAGGGCAGGC